>VMDR010010927.1:0-29615 GCA_007922815.1 Macrotus californicus
TCTTCTCTATAACATATTTTGGAAAATAATATAACCAGGAAAAATACTTTGTTACTAGTTTTTCTAGGACATGGTAAACAAAGTATGGAGAAGATAGATAAATGAAATGTAGCATTACTATAGATAATTTAGAAGAAATGACCACTGTTTCTCCCACAACTCTTCATAAATATTTAAGTTTATAATATTTATATGATATGGATCTATAGAGATAACTCTACACAATTCAACCTTATATTCATATAGTCTCATAATGATATACCTGGTTGACTTTTGTACCTTAATATTTTCATTTTTCTCTTTATCTAATTTTGTCTTGAATATACTATCTCTCAGATACTATCTCTGAGATTTCAGGTTCTGAAATCTATGATCCCAAATCACAATTATCTATTCATGTGAGTTCATTTATACAAATTGAAAGGGCGTATATAACTTTTTCTGAACATCTAAAGTGGATTATAAAATGTGAGGCAGTCCTACAAATTGTGTATTATATAAAGTGTATTGGATATGGTCTGTGTCATCAAATGTCTTGGTATATTTAAGAGAAGATACTTATTTTTTTTAAGATTTTATTTATTTACTTTTAGAGAGAGGGGAAGGAGGGGACAAAGAGTGGGAGAGAAACATCAATGTGTGTGAGGGGCCTGGCCAGGAACCCAGCCACGTGCCCTGACCAGGAGTCAAACTGGTGACCTTTTGGTTCACAGGACAATGCCCAACCCACTGAACCACACCAGTCAGGCCAAGAGAAGATATTTACTAAAAGCTCTACAACACAAGGGGAAAGTGAATGGAACAAACTGACCACTGAGGGAATACAGACAAGTGAAGAATCACTTCTGACTTGACTAGTAAAAGGTTTCTTGTTGGAGGCATCATCTGAGTTAAGATCTATTGCAGGTGACAGAGTACACTGAGAAGATAGATGGCCACCTGCAAAGGAAAGCAAAATTCATGGCACACAGCAGGACTTCAATAAATACTACCTATTCTTTTTATTATAATTTACTATCCACCTTAAGTATTGACAGAACAGCCCTGGCCAGGTGGTTCTGTTGGTTGCAGAATCATCCATGAACCAAAAGGTTGCGGATTTGATTCCCAGTCAGGGCACATACCTGGGTTATGCATTTGATCCGTGGTCAGGGCACATGTGGGAGGCAGCCAATAGATGTTTCTTTCTCACACCAATGTTTCTCCCTCTCTCTCTCTCTCTCTCTCTCCCCCCCTCTCTCCCTCCCTCCCTCTGTTCCTCTCTCTCAAATCAATTTTTTAAAATGCCCGCTATGGACTGAGTGTCTGTGTCTCTCTCTACCAACCAAGTAAAAGTATGTATATATTGACAGAACACCTATTGACTGAGTTAATATGAAACTAATATATATATTGTATATTGAAATATAGAAGGTTGGGAAGGTGATGGGTAATGTAATATCCAAGCAGAAACCCAAAGGAAGTGAGGGAGGGAACAAAGTAGTAAATCTGAAGAAAACTTTTTTCAAGAAGAAAAAACATTAAATGCAGATAGGCTGAGGCAGGAACTTACTCAGCTTGAGGAATGGCAAAGAAGACAGAGTATCTGGAACAGAGAAAGGGGATGGAAGGAGAAGATATGGCAGAGATAGCTTAGGGACAGATCACTTAGGACTCTGCAGGCAACAATGAGGACTTCGGACTTGAATGGGATGGGAAGCCACTGGAGGGCTTTGAGTTTCTTCATAATTCAACTTACATTTTTAGGGATTCACTCTGGCCTCTATGTTGACAATAAAGTGGAGGAAAGGAATAGGTGGGAACATAGTTTAGATAGGAGCTATCACTGCCAGTGAGGAACAATGATGCCTTTGACTGAAGTGGTAGGTGAGAGGTGGTAAAAGTGGTTGAATTCTAGATACAGTGTTTTGACGACAGAACTGACAGGATGAGCCCTGGTTAGGACTCGAGCATGCGGTACTCGAGCATGATGCTAAATGGTTCGCATCATTAAACATGTGTTATTCTCACAGTGACCTCATTTTATAGATCTTGCAAATCACTTCTTGAGTAACTCGCAGATCCCAGGTCTACAGGATTCCAAAGTCTTCTTAATTTTAAAATTCATAAGTAAATAGAATAGAATAATCGAAAGAGTCCTCAAAAGATGCACCAACCCATGTCCTTGCCTTGGGTAAGCAACAAGACTGTCTTAGAACCACAACTTCCCCTTGATGAGATCAAGGCTCTGAATGCAAGCACAAAAACAGTGTCTCTGGGACTATTTGGGTTCAAGTGCCAACTAACTGGCACTTCAGGCGCCCTCTTGTAAGTGGAGCCCCGGCTGCCATGACAGCCCCCAGAACTTGGCCAGATATCTTCAGGCCCTCATTTCCTTTCCGTCTCTGAAATGGGGATGATAATATCAATTGGCCTGACCCACCTCACAAGGACCCAATGAAAAGTCAAATGTAGGCAGCATTCTTGATGAGTTAAGCTTTTCCTCAAGCGAGATGTTATCATCACTTTGTTACCAAACACGAGAAAGTACCACCAGACTGACTCGTACCACCTCACACGGAAAAACCCTGCCTGTGTGGAGAGGATTCCGAACCGTTCATAACTAGGAACCCAGTCATCACTTCCATGTAGTGAGGCGGCCGCCGACATGCTGTCAACTCAACAGAATAAATTCCTCTTCAAGTACAAACTAATTTTTGCCTTTTTCTTCCTTGAAAGTTTTATCATCAGCTCTCAAATGCCATTTAATGTCTAAGTAACTTCAAAGGAGTTATTTCTGTTCATTTATTTAATCTAAGCCACTTCCTATTTTCTTCTTAACCAGATGAAAGCAATTCAGGAATTCTAGACCAAGAGATATGCTGGAATTTCTAAGTCAAAAGGGGATAGGAGAGTCCATGTGGCTTAAATTTGAGCAAAGAGGGATGTGAAGCTATATTTACACTAAAATTTTAAAAAATCAATTGTCCATATAAAAGAAGAGAAGAAGCAATTCATTGGAGATTTGGAGGGAGCAGAAACTTCCCCAAGCCCATCTCTCACGTCAATGCTGAGCTGCACAAAGTCAGAATACATGGAAGGTGGCCTAGGATTGCCCCTAAGGCAGCCCTCAGGGTCTCAGTTTTTCATTAATAACATGAATAAATAGAACTAGTTTCCCTCTAAGGTCCTTTTCTGCTTTAAAATTATGTAAGCTTCTGAAACAGCTCTCCAAGGTAGGATATAATTCATTTCTTCATTCCTGGTTTGATTCCTCACTTTCACTGGTACATACAAAAGCAGGTACTACTGGATGGGCATGTAAATAACCCCCTTTGAATGTACATACCATGTGGCAGAAGCAGTTCGAGCCATAAACTCCATTGTGCAGGCATCTGATCTCTCCATCTGAGGCCTTTCTTCCCAACCACACTCCCCAACCCAAATGCCTGAAGCAGCTCTCAGCCAATGAGTGCTGGCAGCAAATGTATTCTTAGCTTGCTGATGTCCTGAGAGGGGGCTCAGGGGGAATAACTCAGAGGCAGGGACCTGCTATTTCCCAGTTCCAGTGCCCTTGATACTAGTTGGCTTGACAACACACTCTTTCTCAGCTTCCTTTCCTTCCAGTCTCACACATCCCCTTCCCCTAAGGCTAGTCCCTGCATCTCACAAATAGACTGCTTGCATTTGAATTCTATCATTAAGTCAGCTTGCGAAAGAACCCAAGCTAAGGCACAATATATGCACATTTTAATCTCTAGCTAATGAGGTTCCCAACTTGACCATTCTATAAGAAATAGTAATGTTCTCCAGCAAGATTCCTTTGGGTTATACAATCCTTGTATATGGTACTATAAAGACAATTTATCCCAGAGCCTACAATCTATCATCCCTTGAAAGTGAGACCCCTTAAGAACAAGAGTATTCACCTACGATTTACCTTCTTGATATAGTCCACTGACCTCCTAAAGCAGAAAACAGGTAGACACCAGCATCCATTACAGCCTAGAAAAGTAGCTCATGGTCACTCTACCCCTTTGTCAGACCTATAACCAGTCACAGAAACTAAAAGGGAACATTACTTGGCACTGGATTCAACTAAACTAACACAAACCTTAAACATGTTCAAGGAGTCTGAAGGTCATCACCTAGGCCTAGTATGACATTTCTTCTTATATCTCCACCATGCGTGCCAACCATTCCCAAAGTCACCATATGCTCCGAGATCATCAGTGGAACTCCAGCCATTTACAGGCAACTTCCAGCCAGCCAGCAAACAGGAGGAAAGGGTGAGAGAGAGCATGCCCCTGCCTTTAAAATTATTCCCAACTCTTCTTACATTCCAGAGGTTAGAACTCAGGCGCATGACCATGTCTAGTCATAAAGTCTTTATTCTGGGCAGTCAGTGTCCAGCTAAAAATCTGGATTTTGCTATTGAAGAAGTGGAAGGTGGGTGTGGGGGAACAACAAGGAGACTCTGACACAGACCAGTGTTCATATGATGGACTTCTTCACTCATAAAGAAAAAGCACAAAAGAAAGGATCTCTTTTCTTAATCTTTTTTCTTAATCTACATGTGTTGGTGTTTGGTGCAATGCACAGAACTGCTGCAGCCTTCTCATTCATTACAAGTCTGAGGATGAAGTGAACACTACACTTGGCAGAAAAGAGAAATGGAAACAAGCCCAGTTCTTGATGATGTCATTGTGGTACAGAATCAGTCAACCTAATGCCTTCCTTAACTCTGATCCTATTATTATGTAGTTAGCTATTAACTATTAATTAGAAAATTAATTTATCTAGGTTTTTTGCCATTTTTAGCTGTTTTATATTAGTCTTTTTTTGCTGTCAAGGAAATTACCACAAATTTAACTGCTTAAAAACAACACTCATTTATTAACTCAGTGTCTGTGAGTTGGAAATCTGGGCACAGTGTGGCTTCGCCGGTTCCCTTGTTTCAGGTGTCACAGGACAAAGTCAAAGTGTTGGCAGAGCTGTGTTCCTTTCCAGAGGCTCTGCAGAAGAATCTGCTTCTAAGATCACTCAGGTTGTTGGCTGAATTAATTTCTGTACTTTTGTGGGACTGAGATCCCTGTCCCCTTGCTAGGGAGTCACACTTTGCTTCTAGAGGCTGCCTGCATTCCTTGGCTTATGGCCAACTCTTTCTCATCTTCAAAGCCAACAAAGTCAGATTGAGTTCTCACACTTCAGATTTCCCAGGCTGCCTCTTCTGCCTGATCTCTCTTACTGACTCTTCTGCCTTCTCCTAATTTTAAGGGCTTATGTGATCACATTGGGCCCACCTGGATAACCTGGACAATCCAGCAAGGTCAGTTGATTAGAAAACATAACTACATCTACAATGCCCCTTCACACCTGTAACTATATTAGTATTTGATTGAATAACTAGGGGATAGGAGTCTTGGGGGGCACATCTTTAGAATTCTGCTTACCACAATTTCCTATAGCCCAAAGCATCCTGGTTTACCCATCCCTATTGTAGACCAGAAGAAAGGACATATCTCCCCCAGCCTGCCTCATTCACAGTGTTAAACCCAGAGGAACTGGTCAGTGCTACAAAGTAACAGAGTTAAGATGGACCAAAGTTCATTAGTGATAAGAACACTGAGAGACTGGCTAAACAGGGCAGCCTCTTTGCTGTGTTATTTTGAATCTGGCTATTTTGCTAATCACAATCATGCTGCTCCTCAGTTTTCTCCTAACACGATGCTTTCCAGGTTGTGATCAGTTTTTGGGTTATTTCAAATCCAATCCCCTAATTCACACATTTTTCTCTGAGTGAGAAAAAATGGTTATTTAAGAAATATACATTATTGATTTCAAACCAGTGCCTGAAACTTTAGCTGCTTTTCTGGCAAGCTCTGTTTTTAAAATGCCTGCCTAGAAAATACATAAGTAAGAACTAGTTAGAAGTAACTTGCAGTTTTATTCTGAGATGAACTTCTCTCAGAATCCCATGGGGAAAATAGAAAATGGAAGGAAATATGCAGTAGCTAAACGTGTATTAGCATCCTTGGAAAAATAAAATCCAGTATACTGTCTTTCTGAAGAAAATTACCTTCAATGAAACCACACTCTGAAATAGTTTTCTCAGACCCTGATTTGTAGCCTGTAAACCCAGCCCCTGGTTTGTTCTTAATCTTGACTTCTGCTGTCATCCACATGTAAACCTCTAAATTTCAGCCATTTCATTATGTAGATACTTCAGGAATTGTAGTCTCTCTGTGCTTAAACATCTAAAAAGGGAACTTGGCCCAGCTCTCAGATGAAGTCAGTGGTGGGACCAATGAGGTAATTACAAGCAGCAACATCTTTTAGGGGGCCTGAGGTCTGAGCCTTCCTTATTTCCTATTATGCCCAGCATTTGTGAATCCATTTCTTACTCAACTCCACAATTCAGCAGGTTGGATCTAACCACAATTTAACCACTCCAAGATCAAGAATTGTTTGTTTCTGTCAGGACACATCTGACAATAGCCTGAACTAAAGACAGCAGGCCCCACATTGAACAGCTTTGGCTGAGGCTGGACAGCAATACCTAGGAGCTCTGCGCTTTTCCCCCAGCACTGGGTTAAAAACTAAGCCGAGGCTTGAAAACAGCTTCCATAAATAAACAGAATGTCATTCACCATTTTTAGGGGCTCTCGTCTTTATATAGGACCTCTGGGCATTAATGAGATTGGATATATAGCAAGAGAAGTAGGGACCTACAGGGGCAGTTTCGTATCACAAACAGTGTATTGGGATCAAAAACCAATCCTGTGTACTTCTGTGCAGATGTGCAGAAAAATATAGCTCCTCTATGTTGTCCATAACTAATCTGGTTTCCCTTGAAGCAATGTCAATCAATTAGAGGTTAACGGAGAGAAAAATGATGGATTTTTAATAATCATCAAGATTTAATTATTTAAACAATCCCTTTAGAAAATGCCTGCAGTCTTCTTGGGACCTGTTTGTCCCTTTGCCTTCTCTTCCCTTGTTACTCTTCCTGAGAAGGTATGGGTGGCTGGAAAGAGGGTGTGATTCTTACATCTTCATGAAAGCAGGCATGTGTCAGGGTATGAAAGCAGTGCCATCTGCCTCTTCTGCTCTGAGGAAGATGTCCCTTGTCACCTGGTTTGCCTGCTAACAATCCCAAGTAAGTCTCCACTCACACAATCTGGTCTCTCCCACCCAAATCAGAGCCCAAGGAAGCTTCCAGATCACTCAACCTCCCCTTGGCTGCCATTGGCAGAGTCCCTGACATCTACCTTCCATTTCCCTCATCCAGCCCAGCGGCTCTCAACTCAATATCCACAACACAAGAGGTCAGACAGGCTCAGAAAGGCCGACTCTGGGGACCTCCTCCTGCCAGCCATAGAGCACCACCTACTTTTTAAAGTGGCTGCAACCTAAATTGATTTGCCACAGCTCTGTCCACGGGGAGTAGATAGTTGGAACTCTTGCTCTTTAACCTCCCTATCCCTATCCCTATCCCTATCCCTATCCCTATCCCTATCCCTATCCCTATCCATCTCTCTTCCCTTTTTTTTCATCCCCTTGGACTGTCCTTAGGTATCTAGACAATGTCTATTAGTCAGGGCTGTAGTAGGAAATAGATGACACATTCAAATAAAAAAACTTTCATGTAAATTTAATAAATTTAATCACCTTCAAAGAGGTGGCTCACAGACACCGAGATCCTTTCAGACCAAATCTATTTTCCAATAATTTTAAGATGTTGTGTGACTTTTTATTCTTAGTCTGTCACAAGTGTACAGTGGAGTTTTGCAGAGGCTCCATAACACGTAGTATTTACAACAAAGGGCATCCAGGAAGAGATTAAAATGAAATTATAGAGGACATCTCAAATTGATAAGAAAAAGATTTCAAAACTCAACAGAAAAATAGGCAAAGGACATAAACAAGAAATTCACAAAAGAGAAATATCAATAGCAATAAGGAAAAAATGCATGTTTAAACTTCATTATGATACAGTTCTTAAAATTCTTATTACAGAAATTAGTAAAATGTCAACTTTGCTATGGGTACAGCAATGTGAATTTTTACAGTCACTTTAAGAGATCAATTTGGCAATATTTATTTAAATGCACATAATATATGACTCTGGAAATTCCACTCCTAGGCAACTTCCCTATCCCCCACCTCCACACTCTGCACATGGTCTAGGAGACATATATAAAGATCGTATTGCATCATTGTTAGAAAGAGCAATAAAGGTTAGTAATAGCCCAAAAAAGGAAAAAATTTGAACACCCTTCAATACAGAAATAATTATATAAATTGTGATTTATCTATGCTATGAAATTCTGTGCAGCATATAAAAATAAAGGGATAGATCACTATGTTCCCGTAAGAAAGATCACCAAAACACTGCTGATCACAAACACACACACAGCTTCTGGGATGAGTTTGGATTTGCTAATCATTGCCAAGCTCACATCTGGCAATTCCCAGCTTGAATGCATAAATAAAAGATGACAAAAATTGGTATTTCATAATTTTGTCAGATATTGACTAACATGACTTTAGTTTCAAAATATTCATTTTGAATATATTTTAACAATCTTTGTTTACAATACTGTGCAAATGATTTAAAGCAACTATTTTGCACTGCTTTGCTCAACTCAGTTAAGTTCAGGGATCCAACCCACGGCCCACAGGCTGCACATGGCCCAGAATGGCTATGAATGTGGTCCAGTACAAAACTGTAAATTTACTTAAAATGTTTTTTTGTTCATCAATTTTTATTAATGTTTGTGTATTTAATGTGTGGCCTGAGACAACTTTTCTTCTTCCAGTTTGGCTCAGAGACACGAAACGGTTGGACCCCCCCGGTAAAAAATGAAATCAATAAGGTAAAGGAAAATCGGCCAGGTGTTCCACCTGTGCACAGCTGCCTCACTGCCATCTTCAGGAAAATGCAGACAAGTGTACTTGAACAATAAAATAATTAAAAAACAAAAATAAAAATAAAAATCATTTCCTGACAACAGCAAAAAATAAGGTAAAGGGGAAGAGAGAATAAATAATAATTATGTTGAACCTATTGAGAACAGTAAAGATAATTACTTTTCTACCAATCCAACTTTTAGGTGTAATGAACACAAAAGCATTTCAGTTTGGAAATCACTTGGTCAACTTGAACTAGAGGTGACTCTACTATTTTTACCATAGTAGACAGAGTGAAGAAGAATGGCATTTACTTCAGCCAAGACACATTTTTAGTGTTTTGGGATTCTTCTTGTGATTTTTTCTCTCTGGTCGTAAATTGAACTAAGAAGATTGAGAGACATGAGTAACTTTTAAGAAAGTTCAAATTTTAGAATGCAATAAAAGGACCCAATAAATCAATTCAGCATGCACATCATAAGTACTCCAAAGTGCAGAGAATATCCTAAGTGCTAAGTAGACAGAAAGATGAGTCACGCTTGATCTCTGTCATCACAGAGCACATATTCTAGGAAGAGAGCTATGACACATGCAAAAATAATGATTAAATAATAAAAATGATTTCTTTACTTTAAGAGGAATAAAAGGTGCTTGAGGGATATATGGGGAACCTATTCATATGTGATGTGGCCTGTGGCTCAGCTCTGGTTCTGAACTCAGTCCAGACACGTGTGGCGTGCAGGGAACATCCATGGATAGGTCTCCTGTGGGGATTCAGGCATGCATTGTCCCTAGGCCACTTTGAAACTTGCTCTTGCAAAAACTCCCTCACCTGGGATGGAGACTGCAGAAGTTTACTGTGACTTGTGCTAGACTTCCCAAGCACGAATGTAAACAGCCCAGCCTTCTCTCCTTTACATTTGTAAATAACCTTTCTCTTTGAAGAAACTGGCAACATTCTTTCCTTTGTTATCTGTAAAAGGTATCCACCCAAAGCAAACCTGTGCAGAGTTAATGAGAACCATCTTGGATGTAATGTACCTAGAGTATCAATAAAAGCCTGTCGAGCAGGAGTGGGGGCTTTTTTCTCTCTGAGAGATCAGCCACTCATCCCTTTTTGCTCCACAGGATTTCTTTAACTTGCATGAATTTGTTTGTCACTTGTCCGGGGATATAGGACATGCATTCCACAACAACACGTGGTCCTGCTGGATGGGACTGCAACAGGGATAGATGGGGGAAGAATTTGGGACTGACAGATGGGATGGGTGACATGCGTCAGCAAGTTTCCATAACCCATGTGCCTCTTGAGTTAAGCCTCAGAAAATTGATAAGATTTTGTTTGACCAGTGAAATGAGGTGCAGAATGCAAAATGGAGGGAAAAGCTTAAGTAAAAGCTCAATAATAGAAAAGTAAGATCATGGGCAAGAATCACCAAATGATCTAGTTTGTCCATCTTACTTTGGCAAATATTTGGAGGGGGAGCCATATATTATGTTAGAAGCAGGGTATTGCCATACTTTATTTATACAGGATGTGTATCTTGAATTTCACCCTAAGTAATGGAGAGCCACAATTTTTTTTTTAGGCAGAGAAATGACATAGTTAGAGCTGTGCTTTAGAGAGCTTACACTTAATAGGGAAGGGCAAAACTGGAAGATGAGAACAGTTATGAATTGCAATCACAAGGAGATAAGTAACAAGAGCCTTAGAGCCTTGGGCTCAGGTTGTGACAAAAAGGAGTAGTCTAGAAACCCAGGGGAAAGTGAAACTAATACATATTGAGATCTTATTTTATCCTAGATTTTTTATATATGAGCCTTTGTAATTCTCACAAGAATCTTAGGAGGTAATATTATCCTCATCCTCCTTGACTGAGGCTAAGAGAGATTAAATAACTTGCTAAGTAGGTGTGTCTGATTTGAAAATGCATATTTTTTTCTAATGTACCTTTCTACTTTCTTGAGTAAAATTGACAGAACTTGCTCATGGATTAATGTTAGGGAACAAGAGAGAGACATGAGTAAAGGATGACTCTCTGGCTTTGACCATGAGTGATGGAGAAGATGGAGGTGCCACCAACAAAGATAAAATTCTAGAGAAAAAGATTGAGGAAGAGGAGGATAGTCCAGTTTTAGACACTTTGAGTTTGCATTAATTCAAAAGTTTTTTCTAGATTCATTGTATCTAATTTCTATCACCCATTATTTCTTATTCATTCATCACTCACATCAGGCTTTCATCCCTACTATTCCACCAAGACTGCTCATGTGAAGGTCACCAATGACCACCTCATTGTTAAGTCTGATGACTCAATCTCTACTTGCATCTTAAATTATCAGCAGCATTTGCTGCAAAGGTGCTGTCTCTCCTCCCTGATAATTTTGTTTGTTTGTTTTCTAAAGTCTTGTGCTGTCTTGGTTTTCCTCCTACTTCACAGATAAACTTCATTTCCTTTGCTGGGCCTTCCTTTCCTCCCCAATCTGGTAATGCTGTAGTGCCCCAGGGCTCAGTCCTCTCTCACTTTGTCCTTTCTATCCATGCTCATCCTCTTGGTGAGCTCATCTGGAGTCATAGCTTTAAGTACCATCTATATGCCACCAATGGTCATGTGTTTATCTCCAGTCCAGTATTACCCCTAAATCCCAGACCCCTATAATCCAACATGTCCACTTGAACGTCTAATAGAGACTTCAAATTTCAACTCCTGATCTTCCCCACCAAACCTGTTTTACTTGCAGCCTTCCCAAACTCAACTGATGGCAACTCCATGCTTCTAGTTAGTTGCTCAAGCTAAACATATCTAATACACCAGGAAATTCTAATGGCTCCATCTTCAAAATATATCCGCAAGCTGCCCACTTCTCATCAACTCTACATCTACCAGTCTGGTCCCAGCCACTATCATGCCTTGCCCAGTTACTACAGCTGCTTTATAATTGGTCTCTCAATGCCACCCTTACCACCCCACAGCCTGTTCTCAGCACAGTAACCAGAATGATCCTTTAAATATGTACAATACTTTATGTCATTCTCTGCTCCAAACTCCCCAATAGCTCCCCCATTTCACTAAGGATAAAGGTCAAAGTCCTTACAAGGGCTGACAAGATCCTACACAATCTCATTTCTCATTTTCTTTCTGACATTCTCTCCTACCACTATTGCTTAAATAAACCAGGCACACTTGTGCCTTAAGATCTTTGCAATGGCTATTCCTCTGCCCAAAAGGCATTTCTCCTGGATTTTTGCAGGGCAAACTCCTTTGCATTCCTGAAGACTTATACAAGTGTTTTCTTCTCAGCAAGGTCAACCAGGTGCATCATCTGGAACCAGTCAGCCAGCACTCCTATCACCACCTGCTAACGGCAGTCTTTGTTCCCCTTATCCTGTCCTATCTTTTCTCTTCTTTTTCATAGTGCTTCCCAAATACAATCTCATTTTTGTATTTTGCTTGTTTGTTTATGGTTTCTTATCTGTATTTTGTCACTAAACAATAAGGTCCACAAGGGCTGGTAACTTTATTTTATTCACTGATGCATCCCCAGCATCTACAACATTGCCTGGTACTGAGTAGGTACTCGGTAAATATCCATTGAATAAATGAGATTTTTTGCAAACAGAAATTTAATTCAAGAAATGTTTAGTAAGTATTTAATTTCTTCAAGATTCTGAATAGATCTGGAGCACATGAAAAATGTTAAAGACATATTGGAAAGTCATCAGAATAATTTTAAAAGCTGAAATGTGGAGATGTTTATATGACCGGGGGAAATTCATGGAGGCAAAGGAGAGCAACTACAGATGAGTCTTGGATGCAGCAGGACAAACAGATCCCAGCAAAGGATAGATGTTGAGCTCAGAAGCATGAGCACATAGCTACATGAAGAAGTTTTCATGAAGAAAGAGAATGTTAACAGTGTCAAGTTCAGTAGAAAAGTACTACAAACTGGTATCAGATTTGGTGTTTATATTTCAAAGTTACTATGAGCTTAAAAAGAACAGTTATTAAAGCAATTATTCAGAAAAAGTTATATGGGTGTGGTAAACCAATCTGTGCTACTCTTTTGTTTTTGTGATTTTAATAAACTAATTTATATCCCTTCCCCCCCAAAATGTCATATGATACCCAGTTATAAAAAGAAGGCAATGAAATCAAGAAAAGACTTTATTTACTACACAGGTAAGAAAGCCAAACATACATAAGACACACTTCATAGTATGAGCAATATTTGTTAAATATTAAACAATAGAAAATCTTAAAATATTTATACCTCATTTCAACTTCTTCATTTGTTGGTCACTTGGGTAGTAGTAAAAAGTAGACAGCAGGCAGCACTTGGACTTGAAAAACCGGGGTCAAGTCCAGGTTTTGCCACTTTCTTATGACTTTGGACACTTCAACTCTATGAGTCTGTTTTCTCCTCTGTCAAATAGATTTGATTATATTTGCCTCATCTACATCCCAGGATTAATGGGGGAAATGAATGGGATAATATAAGAGAATGAATAAATTATAAGTATCGTCATTTCAGGGGCAAAATTACCCATAGGCAGCATGTTGTGTTAAGAGAACCTAGTTCCTTAGCTCAGCTATGGCTTGATGAGGACCTTAGGCATTACAGATACCTACTGCCTCGTTTGTAAAATAAAAATGTAACGCCTGCCTTGTTTATCCCATTTGATCCCTCTAAGGCATCTAATGAGCTGCTGTATAAAAGTGCTTTACAAACTTGAAAGCATTATGTGTTTGTAAGGAAATATCTACAGATTCTCTGCATTTAAGACTCTGGGAACAGCAGTTCTCAAACTTCAGTGTGCCTAAGTATCACCTGGGGAGCTGGAGAAAGCTGCAGATTCCAGAGCCACTCCCTGGAATTCCCAGTCAGTGATCTTGGAGAGAACTCAAAGTGATTCTGTTTCACACAGTTACATGGCAGAGTGGCAAGACGGGGAATGTGGAGGAGGTGTGAAAACACTGGGTACAAAGGGGGGTAGAAAGAAAGTGGGCCCCTCCTTTATTCCTGCTGGTGAAGACCTAGAGGTATGGGAAAGAGTGGCCTGATTCTGAGTCCCTGGGTCTCCCTCTTGACCCCTACTGGGGAGGGATGGTCTTTCTCTCTACAGTCAAGAAAGCTCTAGAAGCTTTTCTTCTAACTGTAAGCATTTGGTCAGAAAGTAGACTACAAATACCACTGATCATTTTATAAGATCAAAATTGGAGTAGATACTTGAACATTGATGAAAAAATTAATGTAATGAGACATGGAATGCTTTTTTATCACGGTGTTAGCCTCTCCCAGTGCCTGATGCCAAAATTACTTTTAAAAGGGATGATCATTATGGAAACAGCACGGAATTCTTTCCTGCTGGGCACAAAGGTGATCTCCCTCCCAGGCCTCCCTTTGGCTGTGTCTCAGCCTTTTGCTTTATAAGTGCCAGGCACCTCAGTTTAAAAGGAGATGGCCTTCCTAGTCCTTCACTGATCGATTTCACAGAGCTGACACTTGACCTTGAAATAAGTGCTCTTTTCACCTGCAAAAATCCCCTTCCTGCCCTTAAATCATATCAGGTTTTCAAGTGCAGGACAGCACTTCCCCCCATTCAGCCGAAACCATGCAGCAGACCTGCACAGCAGCACAAACACGGTGTTGAAGGCTGTCGCGCTAAAAACAATGAATGAAGCAAACCTACGTGGAATGAAAAGCTCAGTCCGCACCTCCTTGCACTGAAGATTCCTCAACAATAAAAATTCCCAAATAATGTTCATCTCCTTCAAAAACTTTCCTGTGTTTCTTTACCACAGATCATCAAGAAATATATTAAATATATTCCAGGGAAGATAAATAAGCCATATCTTTCTTTCAAGAGTATAAAAATTCCACTGAAGTGCCTCAGTTCAATTTTAAGTGAGTGGTAGTTTTTCCTCGACAAATAATCCCAAGAGTTTTATTGTACTTTTATCCTTCAGGTTTTCTTCCTGAATTACTATCATACCACTTCATGTCCGTGTTTCATCATATGAAACAGGATTTTTTCCTATCTAGGGGAGCATGCACAAGCATTTTACTTTCTTTTGCTGAAGATGTATCCACACTGACTCTACTTTTGAGAACATCCTGAGAAGACGTTCAGGCCCATAATTAAGATTAAACATGGCTGGTAATCCCTTTAACGGTGATGAACAGCACTCTTTTCCCGAGCCGAACCTGTGCACCACAGCTGTGCTTTGCTGTGCGAGGGAGAAAGAAGGTTAACAAACAATGATACGTCCACCAATGAAACACAACATTTTCATTAAAATCACAAATCTGTAAGCTATGCTAATATTGTTAATGGACATATGTAACAAAACAGCGTTTGTTTGAAAAGTACCTGCAAAATACATAATTTACACACTATTTAAAATCAGTGCTGTTTACTTAGAGTCTGCTTTCAACAAAAAATACTTGATCGCTTTGAAGGATGTATACCATAAAAGATGATAAGACAAATTAGAAGAAATATTAAAAGTAAAAGGAAATGAAGTATAATTATGAAAAACATTAATATCTACGCTAACGTAGTCAGAAGTTAATTTAGTGAAATAAAGCGTTGTGTTCCCTGAGTAGTTTTTTTCTATAAAGTCAAATGCATAATAAAATATTTTTTAGTCACAGTTCATGGAAAATGCCCCAAATGGATTTATAAGAAAGTTGTGTCTCTGAGACTGAAGATGTGTTCTGAGCCCATAGTACCATTGTTTCTGGAGTATATTATTTGAACATCAAAAGACTAAGAACATTGTTATAAGCATCATTCTTTGGGTGTTGGTCCCTTCTTTTGGAATGTAAATTCAGTCAATCTAAATCGACAAACACGAGAAGCCAACACATATAAGACACTATTCCTTCTTCTCTCTTAAAAAAAAAATGCCCTCAGTAATCACTAGCGTCTGCTCCATACTTCACAGATAATTATTCTCCCTTTGCCGAAACAAGCTTTTCCTGATTCTAACAAAGCACAGCACATTTAGAGGTAAATTGCAATTGCCTGAGCAAATCGCATTAAGTGCTAAATTTATCTGAATAATCCAAAACAATTACCTGGAAATGAATGTTTCTAGCTCTTAAGAACTAGGATTCTCAATACCTCAGCGAAGTCTTTTAACCCAATGAAATGGTTCCAGAGAAGTGAGACTAAAATATATATCACTACAATCTTTGTGTGTATTCTATACTAATTGCATTTTAGTCAAATTAAGTATAAGAAGAAAATGACTCAGAGCTTCTAATACATTTAACTGTCTACAAGATCACTAAGTCCCCTCAGGTTTGTTCACTCCTTCAATAAATTAGCATCATTTTCCTTTGGAGAAGCTAGTTTGGCTTCTGGGAGGCCTGAGGAGAGGACAAAGGCCGGCAAGAAAGTTCGGCATCTTCTGATGCCAAGGATGCGACAAAGGAAAAAGAGGAGCCGTGGCTGGGGGTCCAAACAAGGACTTCAGAGAGCGAACCCAGCAGGAAAGAGAAAACGGGCAGGTATGGCCCAGTTCAGCCAGAGGTCAACTGGCCCTAATGGAAGACGGGCCGGTCTGCCTGCTGACATAATTAATGCCCACCCAGCATCCTTTGCAGTTTATTTCTGAATCACAAACACCACAGGAGAATTAATCCACTGATACCAGTCTCACAATCTTCCCGAATGCCAGTATGTTGATGTTAGTATCTGCTTGAGTTCCCTGGACTTCTTCAGCTGTGGACTATACGTTTTTTTCTTTTTTCTCCGGTCTTTTGAGGGGTTTTGCTTAATTTTTTTCTGATGTCAGGATTAGCACCCATCTTTTCCATGAAAATTTAAATATAAAGTTCTACTATACTTAGTATGAAAAATGCTTGTGAGAAATCTGTGGTTTAATTTCTAGCCCTGTCTTAAAGGGCAGGTTGAATTCATTATTATTGCTCAAAACTTTACAATTTAAAAATTCCGTTAGACTTTAAATTCTGGGAGGCAGGGACCAGGAGGCCAGGGACCATACCCATTTCGTTCACCACGATGTAAACATCACTTAGCAGAGTGTTGATAGCACAGCGGCTCAACACTTAGATCCCCCCAGTGTTGGGGCCACTCCAGCCTAAGACATCAATACTGAGTATGAGACTGTGCAAATGAGTCACCTGCCTTTCATCCTGTCCACACAGGGCAGGGCAATGAGCAACCAGGTGGGAACTGGCTTTGGGGCAGAGCTGGCCTCAAGATTCTGTCACACACTAATATTGTCAAAAAGCCCCAAGATTCTCACTTTCTGGGATTAGACTTTCTTTTATTATTTAAATAAAATTTCATACTCTGAGAGAGTTCCAGTACCTCTCCAATATTTCTGAGGATTGTAGGGGAAGGGACCTTCACACTTCTGTTCTTTCTTCCTCTACCTTCTTGCTCCGAGTTCGGTTCTCTGTCCCCACTCCTATCTTCTCTCCTATAACTGCTCTCCTTCCTCTTCCTCACTTCACCCTAAACACAGGCCACACAACCGAAGTGCTATCAACACAAGTCTCTTAAGCATAACAAGGTTTTACTAAAGTTTGACTGCAACCAAGAATAATCCAACACAGTGCAAAACACAGTTTTAATTTCAAAGCAGATCTTACTGTCCCTAAAAATGCTTTGATCATTTCCAACCAGACGGTCTTTTCTTCCTCAGATTCTGATTTGCTACTGGGTGCTTGGCCATACTGGCCCTCCACGCAGTCTCTCCTTTCTGTTCACTCCTCTCCCTTCCAGAAATTCTGTCCTCTCCAGTAACTAGTGATCAACCTAAAAATTTATGTTACTTTATTATGCAGAGCCACTCCATTTCTCAAAATTTGTCTTAGACTCTTACACTGGTTGTTGGCTCCTTTACATAACCAAAAATGAGCTCCCTTCCATTAAATGAATTATATTGCTATCTTGGAGCTCTAATGCATGATGGTAGTCATCTTTTCAAACAGCACTTTTTCCTTTCCGTGACTGTAGCTACATGAATGTGCTCAAGCCAATTAATTTTTCTCAGTCCCAGTTTACTTGCCTAGTTCATTTAGTTGTTATGAATATTAAATGTAAAAGCCAAGCCTAACACTTGTCAAATAATAGCCGCTAATATTATTAATCACAGGGAATTTCCCTTGGAAAGGGTAATTAATAACAGCACCACTTGAATAGTATTGGCCACTACCTCCAGCCAATAGCTGGTGCGCCAGGCTGAAGCTGAGGGTACCACACTCTGGCACGAGGAACTGCATTTCCAGATCCCCTTGATATCTTGTTTTCTGGCAAATATATAGTCAGAAATATTAGGCGAATTGTCACTTCCAAGAGTTAAAAATATCCCCACCACCTCCCAGCAGCAAGGGATGGTGTTCTATCTTGCTTATGTTGTTTACTTCTTTCTCTCGGAGAGGAGATCCGAGCTGGACAGAGGCCCAGCTATGTGCCACACGCTTCTGCAACCCACTGCCTACCACTGCGTGTCTGCTCTGAGAATAAACTGCAGCCCAGTTGGGCAAGGATTTAATTTCCCAATGAAACAAAAATCAGACTATAGATAATCTGCAAATCATTTCAGCTGACAGATTAGTTAATGTCAGTTAATGTCAATGAAAAAGGAGCCAAATTTAAGGCGAATACCAGGGACTTGAATCAGGTCCCATCGCCTACTCTTTGTTCCCAGGTTTTCTCTAGACAAAGAGGTGGCTCTGTCCCTCCCTCCTCCCCTCTCTTCTCTTCTCCTTTCCCCTCTGTGCCTCCCTCTCTCTCATTTCTATCTTATATGTCCCAGGATGATTTCTACTCTTCCAGAACTTGCTCTGACCTGTAATCTAGGCATTCACTTAAGAAAGGGGTGGTCCAAGTATCTTTGGCTTTGTAGTACAAGTCCTGGGCACCAGCTATGTGCCAGGCTCTCTGCTGTGTGCTTAACATGCATAATCCCTTTACATGTATAATCTCAATTATTTTCCCAGCAACACAATGAAATAAATAGTATACCCATTTTAAAGACAGAAAACATGCTCAAGAAGTTAAGTGCTTGATCATGGCTTGGGTCGAGTCTCATGTCTGTCACCACATTCTCCAGAACACCAATGTACATCAGCTCAAAGGAGATTCCTGCTTAGAATTAAAGAATTCTACACTTCTTAAAATTGTTCAGTCTAAAATATTTCCAAATCTGTTTCCCTCTACCAAACTGGGGATACTGTGGCATTCTTGTGGAATGCAGGAATAATCCACCATTTGGAGCTAATTTGATAAATTATCAGGTGCTATCTGGTAATACATGAGTGATTAATATATTTAGAGCCCTAGGAACTACCCCAACAATGGAGTAATCATTCCCAGCCTCTGGACTTCTCAGTTCAGCCTACATCATGGTGCCTTTTACTATTATAATTCCTAAACTTCCATTATGCATTTCTTCCCTTAAAAACTACCTGTCAGCTCCCGAAGTGCCTCTGCTTAATATTCAAGGCCCTGGACAATCTGGTCCCAGTGCAATATTTCAGCTTTATCTTCACCCGCCCTCCCACCTAGATAGCTTCTCAGTCAAGTGAAGCCATTCAAGACGCTACTCACCTGTCCTGAGCCTTTGCTTTCCCGTTTACAATGCTCTAGTTCAGGGTGGAAGGGAAAGTAAATTTATCTTCAATAAAAAGCCACAGAAATTTACCACTTCATACCTACTAGGATACCTATAATCAAAAATGTGGTAAACAACAAGGGTTGGCAAGGATATGGAGAACTGGAGCCTTTGTGCATTGCTAGTGGGAAGGTAAAATGGTGTATTCACTGTGGAAACAGTTTGGTGGTTTCTCAGATGGTTAAACATAGAACTACCATGTGATTCAGCAATTTCACTCCTAAGTATATACACAAAAGAATTAAAAGGAAGGACTTGAACACATATCTGTACATCAGTGTTCATAGGAGAATTACTCACAATAGCCAAAACATGGAAACAACCAAATGTCCATCAGTAAATGAATGGATAAACAAAGTGTGGTACATACAAACAATGGAACATTATTCAACCATAGACAGACATATGGACTTCAACATGGGTGTACTTTGAAAACATTACACTGAGTGAAGTAAGCCAGACATGAAAGGCCACATACTTTATGATTTAATTTATATGAAATAGCCAGAATAAGCAAATCCATAGAGACAGATACCAGATTAGTGGTTGCCAGGGGCTGGGATCAAGGGAGTGATGGCTTAATGGGGACCAAGCTTCCCTCTGGGGTGACAAAGCTGTTCTGAGACTAGGTAGTGCCAATGGTTGCACAGCACTGGAAGTGTGCTAGATGCCACTGAGCTGTACACTTAAATGGTTAAAATAACAAATTGTATGTTATGTGTAACTTATTACAATAAAAAATTTTAAAGTCTCAGAAATGACTTATAAAAACTGCTCCATTTTTTCAGTAACTCATTTATCCAAAGATACTTGCCTTCGGGAGAAATGGACTCCAAGCCTAATGCAACTAATATTTATTTGAAATTGACAAAAACAAAAAAGTACCCTCAATTAATGTCAAAGTGAAAGAACTGGGCCCTCTTTTTTCATTATTAAAACTCTAGGCATAATATATGACATAGTATATGGTTAAGAAATACAATAAAATTTTTTTAAAGAATTGGGTAGTATTAATATTTTGAGAAATGTATCGAATTGGTCAAGGTATACGGGATTCAAGTCAGTTCAACAATCATCCACGAGAAATATCCAAAGGATTTTTAAATTTTTATACCTATATTCCTGAGAAGCTCCCTGACAGTGAATCTGGGCCCAATCTCACCACTAGTAGTTATATTTCAGACATCCATCCATTGCCACCAATTACCTATTAAGCTATTAATCAGTAGTAAAGGATGAAAAACACTTTGCAACCTATGCAAACCAAAGGTAAGGACAGCCTTGGTGAATTCTCACTTTTCAGGAACTAGTAAACAGCTACAAAAATTGTTCAGCATATCAAATCCAATGCAGCAGTTAGTTTCTATAAAAGTGGTTTTCTTTCCAAAGAACTTATGACAAATATAATCAAAAGGGAAAACATGCGTTCTTTTTACCATTTGGAGCAATGTGCTGCATAAAATTTGCAATAATTGGAGCTTCAGAAACAGCCCTGCAGATACCTTTATTGCAGTCCCATAAGAGTTAGTTCAGAATTCTGACCTCTATCACCATAACAGAATAAATATGTGGCTTTCCCAGGTGGCTGCCAAAAGTGGCAGAGGGGTAGGTCCTACTGCTCGATGACTGATGCCATCTCCTGGCCACCCAGTGGCCATGATGATCAAGAAGATACTGCTGAGCCAGAAGGTGGTGGTCGTGTGCTGTAAGGGCATCAACACTTCTGGCAATTTCTACAAAAACAAGGTCGGACCATTCAAGGTACGCTGGGTCACAAGACCCAGTGAAGCCAGGCTGCCCTGTATCTCCTCGAGGTGTCTGATGGGATCTCTTTGCCCTGTGACGGAAACAAAGCAGGCAGTGCTTCCTGCTGCCCTTCAGGTTGTGCACCTACAGACTATGCAAAAATTTGCCTCTCTGGGATGCCACAAGGTTGACTGGAAGTATCAGGTGGTGAGAGCCACCATAGAAGAGAAGAGGAAGAAAGCCAAGATCCATTACTGGAAGAAAAAATAGCTCATGAGGCTGTGAGAACAGAACAAAAAGAACATGGAGAAGAAAACTTACCAATACACAAGGTCCTCAAGACTCACAAACTCCTGGACTGTACCCAATAGACTATTTATTCTTTATGCTTGGCCTGGCCTGCCCTTCCACAGTGAAGCAGAAAAAAAATAGTGAATGCAGAAGATAAGCATGTGTTATGAAGTCATAGCAGAGTGAGGGAGAGAACAAACCTGTAGGGAGAAATGTACTATACAGGCTGGGTCAGAGTCCCACGGGAGCCCCGGGGAGAGGATTCAGTCCAGGTACAGAGCCGGATCCTCTCTAACTCAGTCAGGCACAAATTCTCTTGCTCGGGTGAACAGACAGGCCATTCTCTCCCAGGACAGCCTGGCTGCTGCCCCAGGCTTTCTACTCAGTGGTGAGAGATCCATCCATCTACTTAATGGTCTGCATTCTGAAAATAGTTGGTGCTTAGATGCATACAACAAACCAGCATTTCTAAGCAAAGTAACATTTCTTAGTAAGTCCCTTAACACCGAGTTAACAATGCCAAGTTAGTTTTTTCAAACAGTTTTCCTCTTAAGATATATTCACTTTGGACCACGTATAACCAAAAACCTGCAAGCCAGGTTTTCCAAAATTATAAATGCTAACACTTCTGCATGCCACTAGTAGGGTGAAATTGTTAAGGTCGTGATCTTTAGAATAAGACTTTGTGGTATCCAGAATTGTGCCTTACCCTCCCCCGCCAAAATCCATGTCTTAATGCTGGAAACTGTGACTATATTCTCTTACATGGCAAAGGAAAATTGAAGTTGCTGATGGAATTAACGTTGCTCCTCAGCTGACCTCCCAATAGAGGTCATCCTGAATTACACAGGTGGGCAATGTTATGGCAAGGGTCCTTAAAAGCATATGAAGGAGGCAAGTGAGGAGGTGAGACTGGTTCAACGTGACAAGGACCCAACTTGCTTTTGCTGGCTCTGAAGTGGTAGGAAGGGAGCCATGAGCCAAAAAAGCAGGCAGTCTCTAGAAGCTGGAAAAGGCAAGGAAAGGAATTCCCCCCAGAGCTTCCAGAAAGGAATGCTGACCTGCTCAACCTTGATTTTAACCCGATGGGACCCTTGTCAGACATGTGACCCCTAGGAATATAAGATAATAAATTTGTATTGGTTAAGATGCTAAACTGGGGACAATTGGTTTTGCCAGCAGTATTACTGGGTTCAATTTCTGACATTCATTTAGCACCTGCAGGAGTTTGGGTAGGTTACTTATAATTTTTATTTCTATTTATTTACCTGTAAAATGAGGTAAATAATACTACTCACTTGAGGATAAAATAATATGAAATAATAATTAAAATAATGTCAGACTTGTACTTAGTACTCAGTAAATGTTAAATGCTGTTATTGTAATTTCAGTCGTTTTGTATCGACCTTCCTCTTTGATATTTATCACGAGATTTTCCTGAGAACCATACTTCAAATGTTTGGGTTTTTTTCTTCATTTAAACAGCACAAGAAAGATGCCTGCTAAATGTTTAATAGCTTTAAAGTCCTGAATTGCCTGGGGTACCTTCTTAGGATGTTTTGATTTTAGCTTTAAACACATAACTCATCTTGCTTATTTCTAACTTGTTAGAACAAGCTGTGCTACACCATTTTTTAAAAGAACTTTTTACTTCTTGAGGACTTAATTACAGTGCTGCTGGTTGATGAGTTTGCATTTTAAACCAAGACCTTGAAATAAACACAGTCATCTCAGTTCTTGATACAACGGAGTGAAAGTACATTCTCTGATTAGCTTGTTGGCTTAAGAGCACACCATGACAATGGGATAAAATTAGTCACACTTGCCAATGACCTAATGCTCAGTACAGATTTTGTCTTTTTCTGAACTTTTCTTTTTGAAAAATCTTGTATTTGATATATTTGGTGTGTTTACGGTACATCTAGCCATTTTGTCTGGGAAATGTAATAATATGATTAACTTAAATATTTATATTTTCACAAAAGAAAAGTTCTGTTAAACATAAAATATAAAGTCCTTTTATTTTTAACAGATTCTGAAATCCTCAAGAGATCCCAGTTCTAAGCAATGTTCATCTTCATGACTACAAAGCATGAAGAGTCCCAGCTTTATACTCTTAATGGTTGTTAATAATAGAAATGTCTTATATTGTGGTTAACAGCAATATACATTTGAAGATATAAAAGAGTACTGTTTAGAAATGCACCACATCTTTGCTAGTTTCAATAGCGGGCAAAAGAGAATAAATTGAGCTTCTTTGTTTGTCACTCACTCATTCATTTATTCATTCTTTCAACAAACGTTTATTAAGCTTGTGCAATGTCCCAGGAATTGTGAAACTCCCTCAAAACTAAATCATGTATCATTTAGGAATATAATATATACATGTGGTCTAATTGATTTTAAAACCCACAAAATTCAGAATAGTGCTGCCTCTGGGGAAGGTAGAGAGATGGGATGGGTGAGGAGTATGCAGGTAGCTGCAATGGTACTGAAAGAGGGTGCAGAGTGAGGGAGGAATCCCCAGGAAACCCCCAGAGCCCTTGGTTGGGGGATGGGAGAAGCAGATGATACGGCAATTAAGATACTTTGCATTACAATGGCAAGTGGCTAGCTGTGCGGCCTCCCAGGGCAAAAGGTACAAAAGGTGTATACGTGACTTCCAGAATGTATGGTGACTCGTGATGTAGCCAGGGTTTTGTACAGTGCCTGTGCGAGAAGCAAAAAGCAGAGGCCCCTGCATCACTGGATCATGCTTGCCCTGACAGGAGATGGCAGCCGAGAGAAGGTAAAAGATACAGGAGACTGCCAAATGTAGCTCATTGTGGGCAGAGACACATAGGAGGTCATGTGGAAGCTCTGGGTCAGAATTTAAACTAAGGGCAGGCAAAGAGAGGCTGGTCCAACCTGAGGACTGAGAGAATAGGTTAACAGTTGTGCTGGTCTGTAGCCCAGCCCTGTGAGAGAGATTCAGCCTTGCTGCCTGTAGTGAGATAGGAGCCATGTGGGCGGAGTGAGTGTAGAGGAAAAAGAGACATGATGTAGTGGCTAGGCAATTTGTAGTCAGATTCAGCCATGTGGCCTGGTGTAGTAAGGGGCAGAATGGCATGCTGCTGCTCTGATCGTGCCTGCTCTCGCTGACTCTGGAGCCATCAAAGACCCTGCCTTGCAAGATGCTGATCTGCTGCCTCACAGACCCAGAGTCTATGTGGACTCTTGGGACTTGGGACATACAGAGAGGCCACTCTCTTGGCACTTGCGCCTTTACTGGACCTCACCATGATCCGGTGCAACACAGCACATGCTTTCCTGGACTATTACACAGAGGCTGAGGATAACACACCCCAGACCCTAAAAGGGAGAGCTGCTGTGAGAGCATAGAGCTCTGCTTGTGCAGCTGACTTAAGATAAGGAGATGGGGAACTATTAGGCTTGGCTTTGGCTTGTAGCCTGGTGGGGAGCAAGGGAAGTGCTGGGTGTCATGGGAGAACAGGGCTCTGAGCATAGGTTCTCTCAGCCCTGCCAAGGATGGAATCTTGTAAATAAAAACCTGTTTTTCTCAACACTGATTGTTGGGTCGTGTACCAAGGCATCACGTGAACAGGCCCCAGTTTGCTCAGTTACAGTATGGGTGGTGTTGGATTTCTGGGTTGGGTGGTGGGTCCTCAGGTGTTGGTTCTATTATAATGTTTTATAATATACATACACATTATTTACATTCATTTTATGTATCAAATATTCATTTCAAAAAGGAACAATCAATTTATGCCTTAAGGAGTTTGTAGTCTTACATGGTCTCCAAAACTTGACTATTTATTTTGCACTGTAACCATAGCCTCTCAGCCCTCAATTTTTAGGAGTGTTGCCACTTTTTTAGGAAAAAAAAAGCTATATACATCTATTTTCTTTTAAATCCTTGATTAAACAACATTGTGAACTCACATGTGAATGCTTATCCTGACTCAAAGGCCTGAGGATCGTCACTGCCTAATGAGACGAGCCATGGGTGCACTTGCTTGTTTCCTGCCTGTTTTCTGTCACTGGCGCTCTAGGCAGGGTCAGCCCCAGGCACACCTCATCTGTGAAATAGTGCAAAATAGTTGAAAGTCAAGCTTCTAGATCCAATTCTACAAGTAAGTCGCTGAATGACCTCACGCAAGTAACGAAATATTCTGCATTTATTTATTTATTTATTTGTTGGGGTAACATTGGTTTTTAAGACTGCATAGATTTCAAACGTACATTTTTATGATACATGATCTGAATATTGCCCAGTGCGCCCATCACCCAAAGTCAAATCATTTTCCATCACCATATGTTTGGCCCCCTTTACCCTTTGCTATCCCCTCAACCCCTTTCCCTCTGGTAACCATCAAACTGTTGTCTGTGTCTATGAGTTTTTGTTTGTTTTTCTTATTTGTTCATTTGTTATTTTCAGTCTTATATCCCACGTATGAATGAAATCATATGATTCTTAACTTTTCCTGTCTGATTTATTTTGCTTAGCATAATGTTCTCAAGGTCCATTCATGTTGTTGCAAATGGCAGTATTTCATCTTTTCTTATGGCTGAGTAGTATTCCATTGTATATAAGCACCACATCTTCCTTACCCAACCACCTATTGAAAAACACCTGGGTTGTTTCCATGTCTCGGCCACTGAATAATGCTGCAATGAATATAAGGATGCATACATCTTTGTGAATGTTTTCAAATTTTTCAGGTAGATACCAAGAAGAGGGGTTGCTGGATCATGTGTTAACTCTATTCTTAATTCTTTGGGGAACCTCCATACTGTTTTCCACAGTGGCTGTACCAGTTTACATTGCCAACAGCAGTGAATGAGGGTTCCTTCTTCTCCACAGCCTCTCCAACCCTTGTTATTACTTGTCTTGTTGATGAGAGCCGTTCTAACAGGTGTAGGGTAGTAGCTCATTATAGTTTTGATTTGCGTTTCCCTAATAGCTAGTGAACTTGAGCCTCTTTTTATATGTCTGTTGGCCGTTTGTATGTCTTCTTGGGAGGAGTTTCTGTTCAAGTCTTCTGCTCATTTTTTAATTGGATTGTTTGTTGTATGTTGAGTTGTACGGATTCTTTATAAATTTTGTATATTAACCTCTTGTCAGAGCCGTTGTTTGCAAATATCTTCTCCCACTCAGTTGGTTACCTTTTTGTTTTGTTGGCAGTTTCTTTTGCTGTGCAGAAGCTTTTTAGTTTGATATAGTACCATTTTTAGTTTTTTTTGCCTTTATTTCCCTTGTCTTTAGTGTCAAATTCATAAAATATTCTCTAAGACCAAGGTCCATAAGTTTAGTACCTATGTTTTCTTCTATGTAATTTATTATTTCAAATCTTATATTTAATTTATTATTTCAGATCTTATATCTAGGTATTTGATCTATTTTGAGTTAATTTTTGTGTATAGGGACAAACTATAGTCTAGTTTCATTCTTTTGCATGTGGCTTTTCAATTTTCCCAGCACCATTTATTGAAGAGGCTTTCTTTTCTCTATTGTATGATTTTGGCTCCTTTGTCAAAAATTATTTGTCCATATATGTGGGTTTATTTCTGGCCTCTCAATTCTGTTCCATTGGTCTGTGTGTCTGTTTTTCTGCCAATATCATGCTGATTTGATTATCATCATTTTGTAGTATAATTTGAAGGAGGGTGTGTGATATCTCTGGCTTAGTTCTTTTTTCTCAAGATTGCTTTGGCTATCCGAGGTCTTTTGTGGTTCCATACAAATCTAATAGGTTTGTTCCAGCTAATATACATAATGGTGAAAAACTGAAAGCTTTTCCTCTAAGATCAGGAACAAAACAAGGCTGTCCATTCTCACCACTGTTATTCAACAGTACTGGAAGTCTTAGCCTGAGCAATCAGGCAAGAGAAAGGAATAAAGGGCATCCAAATTGGAAACAAAGAAGTAAAAGTATCAATTTTTGCTGATGACATGATTCTGTCATAGAAAACTCTAAAGACTGTACCCAAAACAAAACTATTAGAACAATAAATAGATACAATAAAGTTGCAAAATACAAAATTAATGTATAAAAATCCACTATATTCCTACACACCAACAATTAAATTTCAGAAAAAGAAATGAAAATAATTACTTTTGCAATTGCAACAAAAAGAGATAAATACCTAGGAATAAACTTAACAAAGGATGTAAAGGTCCTATATACTGAAAACTACAAGCACTATGAAAAGAGATTTAAAAAGACAATGAAGTGGGAAGATAGTCCATGTTTATGGATTAAAAGAATCAACATAGTTAAAATGTCTGTATTACCCAAATCAATATATAATTTAATGCACTCTCCATCAAAATCCCAATGACATTTTTGTTAAAACTTTTTTGTCAGTGTCAAAATGCTCACATATATAACCTATCTTCATGAGTCTATAAAATATAATTAAAATATGAAAGCATTTTTAAAAGGTGTTAAAGTTTGATACTACCCTGAGTATTTTTGTTACAAGTATATGAACTTGATAAACACTTGTAAAGAAATTTCTGCCTATAATTCAATACAAATAATAAGGTTCAAGAGCACAGTGTGGCAGAAAAAAAGGCAAATGGATAGCCAGACAAGTCTGGGTTCAAACCTTGAGTCTGTTTGTTATTAACTGTGTTATCTTTGTCAAACAACTTTATTCCTTTGAAACTGTTTCTTCACCTGTAAAATGGGATAATAATACTAGCTTCATAGGATTGTTGGAAAGATTAAGTAAAACAAAAACACTAATTCAAACAGATATATGCACCCCTAAATACATTGCAGCATATTTATAAAAGTCAAGATATGGAAGTGACCTAGGTATTCATCAATAGATCGTGTGTGTGTGTGTGTGTGTGTGTGTGTGTATTCACAGAAACAGAAATTAAAGGGACGGTTGCCAGAGGGGGAGGGAGATAGATGAAAAATGTGAAGGGGAATATAGTCAATAATATTGTAATAAGTTTACATGGTGACAAATGATTACTAGAACTAGTGAGTTGATCATGTTGTATGGTATAAAAATTTCAAATCACAATATTATACACCTGAAACTAATATAACTAATATAATATTGTACACTAATTTGTAAAAGATTATTATAGTAAATCCTACTACTCTCTGCTGGTAGGAATGAAAACTGGTACAGCATCTGAGGAGAGACATATGGCAACATCTATCCATATAATGCACTTTTCCTTTGAACAAGCAATTCCACTTGAAGAAATTTTTCACACAGCCTCACACAATTATGAAGTGACATTATATGCATGGTTGTTCACTACCGGATTTAGAAATAACCTAATTGTGTAGGTTTAGAAATTTCCTAAATAGCCCAGGCTGCTGTGGCTCAGTGGATTGAGTGCCAGCCTGTGAGCCAAAGGGTCACCAGTTCGATTCCCAGTCAGAGCACATGCCTGGGTTGTGTCCCAGATCCCCAGTAGGGGGTGCTCGAGAGGTAACCACACATTAATGTTTCTCTCCCTTTCTCCCTCCTTTCCTCCCTCCCTCTAAAAATAAATAAAAATCTTTTTTAAAAAAAGAAAGAACCTAAATACACAAAAATAATGAAACTTTCAAAAAAATTTGCATTCATACATGAAAATTATAAAGTATATAAAAAGAAAATTCTTTGTGGAATAATTATATGAAGTGATCTTCAAGATAACTTGTTTAGTGAAAAAGCAAACTACAAAAAGAAAAGTAATTTTCCCCTATTTATGTGTTTTTTAAGAAAAAGATATTCATTTTAATATGCACAAAATGTTTCTGTAAAGGTTCACAAGGACTGTATAACTTTGGTGACCTCTGAAAAGGGAAAGTAGGAGTCTGGAAGACAGAGGGAGACTCCCTGGGAACTCTTCTGTACCTTTCAAATTTTGAACCATCAAAATATCTCCTATTTGATAAGGAAAGAATGAATGGATGGATGAACAAATCAAAGAATAAGTCACAATATCTGGCACAAAATGAGTGTTTAAAAACTCTTAGCTTTTATTCTTTGTTACCTAAATTATTTTAAAACTAA
>VMDR010010928.1:0-29625 GCA_007922815.1 Macrotus californicus
AATGCTGTGACTCCTTTTCTTTCCAAATGTGCATCTGAATCTCTTTTCATATGTACATTTTATCTCATTTTCCAGTTATTTCCCTGGTTTTCAAAATGTAACCTTGAGTCACTGCTCAAATGCAACACGTAGGTTTGTTTGCTTATGAACACCAGGGCCTCTCTCCCCTGTGGATCCGCAAAACTTTTCTGGAAAGGAGAAGGAGGATAGGCTTGGGGTAATGCTCAATATAAGAAGAGGACCCAGAAAACTGGTGTATTCAGAACTGAACCGAGGTGAAGCAGTCACCCAGCTTCAGATCGGTACATGGTCCTCTCATTTCTTCTAGCATGCCATTTAAGTGAAAAGACCAAGTTTCAAAAATTTCTGAATCTGTGGTCTTATTTCTACCAAGACTGCTCTGCTTCTAAGTATAGGAACCTCATAACATTTGATGAATGAGTGAATGAATGAATAAATGCAGGAACGAATGAAGTGTCACACCGCCCTGGGCTGTACTCAGACCCCTGTGGCTGTGCCGGGGAAAGCACTAAACTCTTCCCAGATGGAAGAACTGGATGTGGGAAGCCAGTGTTGACAACAGACAAGAGCAGAGGGAGCTTTTGGCCTTGGCCCCAGAGGCAGGGCGCTGTTGTGGGTGGAGAGGAGAGAAAGGCACAGGGCACTCTAGGGGGCACACTTAGCAGGTTTGCCTCCTGTGAGAAGGAGGGTGAGCTCTATGCCAGCTGACTTCGGGGAAACAAGTGGACAAAGCAACACGGAGGGCGAGGCGACGAGCATTGTTCTTGAAAAAGGCCCATGCTGGAGCAGTTGGCAGCACTTCTGGCAGGCTGGAGAGCTGGGTGTTGAGTCCCTAAGATGCTCTCCCTCTTTGGGGGCCGTGAGTGGTGAGTGTGGCTGAAACAGCCCAGCAGGACCTTGGTTTCTATATGCCATCCACAGCGTGTGCATGTCCATGTGTGCTGTGTGGTCTAAACCTCTTTTTGCAGTCATTTTTAAGCCAATGCTGTAGTCTGGGGAACAGAGGAGAGCAGAGGAGCTGGCCTCACTGTAGAAGGCTGGCCAGTCACCCCACACATGCCCACAGACTGGTATGAGGACCTCTGAGCACCTAGCCCAGTCCAGGGGCTGATCTTCAGCTGAGGATGGATGCCTCCTCAAGGAGAGACTCTTGCTCTCCAGCTCACAGAAGCTCTACAGGAGCCCTGAACACCCCCACTGTTTAATTCATAGTAAAAACTATAATAGAGAAAGATGCTTCCTGTAGAAATTAAAATTGTGTTCTTATCATAAGTATCCCCACCCAGGGTTGTGAGATAATCACTCGGGAATCACAGCATCACTGGGTGGATGTGTTGACTCCTGAGACTTATGAAGCATTGACTAGAACTCCTGTGCAAGTTCTACGGAGGTGGAGGTGGCCTGGTGCCATTACGAAAGGAGGCTGCCAAGGCTAGGCCATGCGGTGCTCCCTGGGGAATAGGGTGCACAGGAAGATGAGGGGCTGCCACACATTTTCTTGATGCTGAGGATTGGCTACCCCAGGCACCCCGTGGTTTCCATGGGAGGAAATGTACATAGCAACTGAATGAGTTTAGTCTATGGAGGTGAGTCCGTGTTTAAATGGGGGGTACTGTGCCAGTCATGTGCCCTCCCCACTATATTCTGGGAATAATTCCTTATTTCAGAAATAAACAGTGGATCCCTATTAGTGTCTTTATTTTGGCTTTCACTCCCAAGACTTCCCTAATAGCCATTGTCCAGGATGAAGTTGCGACGTGGCGTCCCCTGGATGAGAGCAGGAGTCCCAGCTGGTGGCTAGAACCCACCAAAGAAGTCTTCTGACTCCTCAGGGGCATCTCTTCAAGCAGAAGTCCTCGGGCCACCAAGGTTAAAGGAGCCACTGCTACCCTGACTGGAGCCTGGGTGGCAGATCAGAGGACCAAGTGTCTCTAGCAGTGTACTGCCAAGTGTGCAGAAACGGGCACCCCGTTGTCTCTCCAGTTCTGGTGACTGGAGGGTCTCATTAGCCTGTGCACACTAGCAGCTTTCTTTAGGGACAATGAGGTCCTTGGGGATGTGGAGGCTGGAGAGACTCTGGAAGAGCTGATGGAGTTTTCCAGGTATTATAGAGTGCAGCTTTGCATTTATTTATCCCTCCCTGCGGGTGCAAGTCCAGCTGCCTTTACTGCTTCTTCCTAGTCCGTTGGTTGTTTTTGTTTTCTGAAAGCCTTGACAACGGGACATTTTGACTTCACTATTAAGAATGCAGGCCCAGACATAAGTATGCTAAGAGGAAAAATGTGAATACAGACAGGGAGCTAGGAAAGAATAACTCAATGCCTACAACAAGGAAGCTGACGAAATGTGCCCACTTGAACAGGAAGGGTCTAGTCAGCAGTTTCAGGCTCTGAAATATATCCAGCTGTCAGAGAGGCCCACAGACTTCCAGCTGGTAAAGCCCCTACAGGCCCTTGTCATCTCTTTCCCTGTGCACCCCCTTTTTCCTTTTCACCAACCCCAGGAAGTTTTTAAAGAGTCACCCTTCTAAAGATTCTGCTCCTTTTATTATGGAGGGTGGAGGTCATCTTCTCTCCTTCATCCACCAAGAGCCCCCTGTAGCACCATGCCTGGACACCACTTAAGTCGGACAGTGGGATATCGCTGCAGTTTTGTTCTGGTATAATGATTAAGTCAGACACATGTGTTAATTTTAGTGAGCTGTTTTTTAGATGTTTCTGGGGTGAGACATCTGTAGCTGCTCCAGCCACATAGAAAAGGTTTTTGTTCCCCATGTGCTGGTACTTGGCACAAGTGGGTAAGGAAGGGGTATGTGTGTGGGGAGGTGTTGGTGGTGTTGGGGATGGGGAGTTAGGGGTTAGGGCAGCCAGCCAGCAGGGTTGCCGGAATCCAAAGAGCAAATAACACTAAAGAGTGGGGTGGGCCCTGGCTGGTGTGGCTCAGTGGACTGAGTGCTGGCCTGCAGCTGAAAGGTCACTGGTTCAATACCCCGTCAGGGCACATGCCTAGGTTGCAGGCCAGGTCCCCAGTTGGGAGTGAGTGTGCAAGAGACAACCGATTGATGTATCTCTTGCACATCAATGTTTCTTTCCCTCTCTTTCTCACTCCCTTCCCCTCTTTCTAAAAATAAATTAATGCAATCTAAAAAAGATAGTTTTTAAAAAAAGAGTGGAGTGGCGTCATGGTTCTGGGTCATCTGCCCATTCAGAGCACGACCCCAGCTAGAGAAGGAAGCCTGTGTGGTTAGCAGGTGGTGACTCAGAGGAGGAAGCCTGCTCAGGTTTGGAAGTAACGGGGATAGAGGAGGGGCTTTTTTCATCGGCAGGGACTCTCTGAGCATCTACCACGGCTCTAGCCACATGAAGTTGCTCTCTTTAATGCTAATCTGGAGAGGCCATTTTTAGATGAGGCAGCTGAGATTCTGAGGGGCTCATTGCTTACACAGCTAAGTAGGAGGTGGAGTTGGGATGTGAAAGCCAGGACCTCGGACCCAAATTCAGGGTTCTTTCTACCAGGTTGTCTGCCTTTTTCTTCCGTTGCAGTGGGTTCCACATTGTTCCTCCTTAATTTCACATAAATAGCATACACTTACTTCCTTGTTTACCGTATCATGTCCTACTGTTTGTTATTTTTCTGCCATTTCTAGCAGGCTACCAACACAGGGGACTTCTTCCTTCAGAAAGACAGTGGCAATACCCAAAACTCCCTGAGCAGAATTCCCCATGTCACCTAGGACAGCGGGCAGTGGCGTCTCAGTTTACAGGGTACCCTTGATCCTGAGTCCTGGCCATCCCCACTTTCCGTGAGTTAGCAAGCATGCACTTTCAGTCCCTACGCTCTTTGCTGTCCTGTGACGTGAGTTATTCTCCATTTCAAACCCCAAGTTGCTTACTGGCAGGAAACTTAATTGTGGTTGCTTTCAGGTAAAGGCATTCATTTCAGGCTTTATACACTTGAGTTAATCCAGGAGTTTGTCCTCCCTCATCCCTGATTTGACACCTGCAGACCTGGAGTTGGCATCTAAGGTTCTGGGGCCGGATGTAGCTTCAGAGCAGCAAGGCAGGGGGGTCAGGCCCCTGGGTGTCGGCACCCTTCCATGCTGGTGTCCTCTGACAGGCACGAAACTCCTCCGTGTGCTCGGGCCCTGCTGTCCTGCTGCACTGACATCTAGTGAAACGCCAGGTTTCTCACTGGCCTCCAGCCGTGTAATCATCTCCACTTCTCCTGGGGTGTCCCTGCATCAGTAGAGTTGGCTTCTCTTTTCCCGTGAAATTTTCCCATACTCCTCTGGGGAACAGGGAAGGTTTATTGCTCCCTCACCTTTTGAGTCAGTGGCAAACTCAGTGGGGGTTTTAGGTCTTCTGTGCTTCAACAGTGTCAGCAGCTGTCTGTGTCCAGCTGCCGCCATGCTGTGCTGGGGCAGGGCGTTCTGTGAGGCAGACACTGTGCCAATCTAGCTGGGACACAGGACAGAGATCTCTTCTCTCAGGTCCCCTCTTTGTTTGGAGGCCCTACTGTTTCTTCATATGTACCAGCCTTGGGTGGTAGGATCACGTCAGAGCCCAAGGATCCTCCTCAGATGCCATCATCACCAGCGCCTTCTCTTTGCTTCTCTTCTAACTCTTTTCTCCAAGCTCAGGTCTGAGGAACTTTTTAATCTTTTCTCAGGCATCAGGGGGAGAAAACTCGTTCTGCAAGTGTTTTTCCCGAGGGATCCTGCCCAGTATAATGCCCTTCCCGACGATGGTCGTCCGGGGGTAAAAGGGGAAGGGGCCACAGATTAGAAGGAAGTGTAATTGTAGGGTGGCTTAGAAGACAGTGATCATGACTTTAAAATTATCCTGTTCTACTAAAATAGTTTAAACATATGGAGCAATAATAGCAAGTACTTTTATAGTGCATCCTATGTCTTAAGAACAAGCTGCCACTCATTTATTTTTTATGCATCTTATTTGTTCCTTGGATATTATCACTATTATTAATCTCTCTTTACCAATGAGGAAACTGAGGCACAAAGTGATTAAATAACTGAAGTCCGAGACATCAAACAGTAACCATTGGAGCAGGAGTAAAATCCAGGCATTCTGTGCTGTTAGCCACTATGCGGCTTCACTACTTAAATACAGAAACCATGGGTTAGCCTTCCTAGGGGTTGGGGCTGCTTCCGCCTTTGCAGTGCCCTGGGGTTGGGGCTGGAGGAGAGTGCGAGTCCATCGAAAACTTCTGCTTGCTGATTCCCCACATTTTCTCCTTTCTTCACAAGCAGGTCGGCACCACATCCTCAGCTGTGGAGTCTCTCTCCACCCACATGGGGCGTACGATCACTTGTCCAAACTGGTAAAAATGAAGAATGCCCCGGGTGGAGCCAGGGAAGGCCTGTGTGTGTGTATGGGTGTGTGTGTGTGTGGGTGGGTGGGGCGGGGCAGGGGAGAGGACGGCACGTTGGCCCTCCTCCTGAGATCCACAGGCGCTGTCTCACACTACATATTGTACCCTACATAATGCCCTGAACACGTTGTGACAGCTCCATGATGCAAACTAAAGTTGGCAGTTTTATTCTTTAAAAAATAAACATTATGAACGAAAACACTGTCAAAGTCTTTTCTCTGCACCTGTTAGAATCTGTAGGGGGTGAATGCACACAATGACTGCCTGGGACGCTCTCTTGTATAGCTTCCTCTTCTGCTTTCTCTCCAGGCAGCCTACAAAGTTCTCTCCTCTCATAGTACATAAAATAGGGAAATTGCTGGTGACATTTTGCAATATGGTATGACAACTGGTGAGTCTTAGAAATGATGGCAATAATGGAATTAGGTGAAATTGCTGAAATTCTTCTTTTCCCCGCGAAAATCTGCCAACATTTTGTTTTCTACAATTCTGCAGAAATAACATGAAACAAAACTGCACTTTCTCATCAGTTGGAGAAATTGCAACTTGTGTTTATCTAGTTGTTCTGACCTGCAAAATATTTTCTCGCGGCTTGGAATTATAAAGGAGTCAGAAGAAATTTTGACTATTTGTTGGAATTATTGAAAAAAGCACTTGAATTGCAGGGAAATGCAAGTGGTAAATGACCAGCCATCAGAAAATCATGTAGAAGGGAGTTCCCCGGAAGTGAAGGAGGTGGGGGGACTGGAGTGGTTGTTAGCAACAGAGAGGTTGGAGCCCACATGGCCATGGTGGGGAAAAAGAAGAGAGAGTAATGCTTCCCCAAACACTCTGCCACATTTTCAGAGATGTGCAGTGACCTGCGCACCGAGAACATTGGAGTGTGAGAAACAGGTGATGCAGTGTTGACCTCTCAATTCAAGCTCCAGTTCTGTACGTCACGCTTGGCCCGGCTACCAGCACCTCCAAACCCTTGAATGCGTCGCTGTCTTGATGGCACCAGTTCTCCCCTTCTCTGGCACCTGCCCCTGACTCATGCCCCTGGCTAAGCAAGATCAATTTATTTCTTGTCTCTCTAGGAAAGGAGCAGCCTGAACCATCTCACCCACCTCTAGCCCACCTCTGAACCAGCTTATAAATCTGGGGTTGCTTTAAAATATTCTCAGGGTCTAACTGGAGAGGAGCACCCGTGGGGAGAGCTAGAGTCTGGTCTGGACTTCTTGGTCGAGCCGGTCCTACAGCTATGGGAATGGAGATGAGAGAAGGACCAAGTTGTGCAAAGTCTTCTGTCTGAGACACACGGGCTTAGCCAAGAAACAGTGTTCTGCTGCTGGGCTGAGAGCTGGACACCCCACAGAAGTGCACAGCTAGAGTCCTCAGGAAATGGAAGAGGAACAGGTTTGAGAGGCTGGGTGATATTGGTGGGTGCTGGATGCAAGCCTTATGTTTCTCTGATTACAAAAACATATTTTCAGTCTTATTCAAATTCATGCTTAGTCACTGCCCAGATATAGACTGGAGGTTTTATGCTGGGATGCATGACACCTCTGAAATTATACATAATGCTCTGTATGTGTGTGCATGTGTGTGTGTGTTTAAGCATTTTCCTGAAAAGAGAATCTATCTTTTCCACTGGATCCTCAAAGGAATCTGCAATACCTCTCCCCACCCTCACTGTCACCAAAGTTAAAAGACAGTGACTTAAAGAAGTCATAGAATTTTGAGCTAAAAGGAATTTTTATTTTTCTGATATAAAATGTTGAGTCTGATAACTGGGGATATTTCATAAACAGTGAAGTCTTCTAGACTTTTCTCTTTCTAGACATCCTCCAGATGGCTCTTGGCCAGTGCACCGTGATGACCCAGAGTAGGGCTGGAGTGGTGGGATGATTATCCTCCCATCTGTGTCAGAAGGTGAGGGGGTGGTAGGCACACTTCTGTGCTCTCAGGTCCCTCCATTTCAGAGGGAACCAATGAGCTTCAACCTTATTGGAAGAAGCTGGCATGGTCCCACTGAATGACTTCACTGTGATGATTTTCATGGTCCAGTCCTCCTCTGAACATTTGCACATTTCTTCCTCTTACTTTTCTGTTTAAAGCAGTCCAAAGATACATAATTCAAGATGGTTATAGTTTTTTAAAAAATCTCATTTGTTCAACACAAATATTGAAAAAAAGAAATCAGCTTGACATTCAGCACTTTCATGGCAGCTGGGCTCACTCTTCCCAACTCCACTGTTTTTGTTCAGTGAATGGCAATCATACGTGGGGAGCAGGGTGAGAAAATACAGAATTCTAATTTCCACCTAAGATTTCCCGGGAGTGAGGTAGAAAGCAGGAGAATAGTCCATTGATTCTTTTCACAGATAGATTAGAAATGAGGCTTTCTTTTTAAGTCAAGTAGAAAGAACTTGGCAACCATTAGCTGTAAGGGAGGGGAGGGGTCAGGAGAAGTTAAGGATGACTCCCAGGCTCCTCACTTGGTGGTTGGAACACACAGAAAGAAGAGCTTCGGGGAGAAATAAACGAGACCCGTTTTGGACATGTTGCATTCACCAAGTGGAGAATCTGGTGTACGGTGTGATATGAGGGTCTGAAGCTCCAAGTAGAGGGTGGAGCAAGAGATACAATTTGAGAGTCACCAGATTCTCTATGGCCTACTCACCTGCAGAAAGTTAGAGGAGAGGATTTCAAAAAGGAGAGCAGGCAGTATCTCAGAGAAGTCAAGTAAGAAAGAGCCAACAGTTTTCTGGCTCTAGCATTGGGGAAATCATTGATGACTTGAAGATAAGCAGTTTCTGTGGATTCCTAGGGCCATAAGCTAAACCCTATTTGATGGAGGATTGAATGAACAGCAAAGAAGTGGCAAAGCTGAATGAGGATGGTTCCAGAAACCTGGATAAAACAGAAAAATATATAGAGTGATAGCTGGAGAGGCATGCAGTATGGTGGGAATGTTGTTCATTATTTTTTTTAGGTTTGAAGTGACTTGAACATGATTCAGTGATGATAAGAAGAAAACAGAAGGAGGGAGAAGTTGAAGAAACTGGAGAACAGACGAATCATTGATAGAGCAAATTTCTGGATGGAGATGAGGAGGAGTAAATTCGGGAGCACTATGGTGAGACTGGTCTTGAAGCCCTTTTCAAGACATGGAGGAAGGAAGGGTAAGGGTGCAGGTAAATTCATGAATGAGGGATGGGGAACTGAGAGAGCTCATACCTGGTCATCTCAATGTTATCAGTTGGAGAGAGCAGGAATAGGAGGTGGGCTAGAGAGCATGAGAAAAGTGGCAAGTTTGGACCCACCATGAAGAAGAGGGCGAAAAAACAAAGGAACTGACAGGAAACAGGCAAGTTGGCTAAGAGGCACTAAGGGCCAGAGAAGATTGGAAATCCTAAATGTCTGGTAGCACAAATGCGTGTATTTCTCTAAAACTTGGCTACCAGTGTGTAGAGCTGGAGAAGATAGATACGTTTGGGTTAAAATAGGATGGAGATTTATAAGACAGGAGTAATAGCAGGACAAAGAAATGAGGAAGCTAGGTTTTCTTTTTTTCTTGAGGCTTTATTTACTTATTTTAGACAGAAGGGAAGGGAGAGAGAAAGAGGGAGAGAAACATCAATGTGTGGTTGCCTCTCACACACCCCTCAATGCACTGAGCCACACCAGCCAGGGCGGAAGCTGGGTTTTCTAGGTAGAGTGGTTGACATCATTGACCGTGGGATCTGGGCAGGAGAAGAAGAAAAAGAAGCAGGAAAGGACCGATGCAAAGAGAAAGACTGAGATAAGATGGAGTACTCAAGTGGCTGAAGATCTTGTGAAGATCAAAGAGCAGGCAGGTTCAGAGGAGGGCTGGGAGGGTTTGGAAAGCAGGATAATGTGGCCAGAGAATGCGCACACTAAAATGTGTTTTCCAATACACTTTACCTCTATTTCCATCTTGTACTGTAGAATCTAAAAGTGCATTACGAATGGAAATGTAAATGTCTGGTAAATTAGTTGTTATTTGGTATTATCTGTGCCTTTGGCTCTCTTCCATATGATAATCCCATTCTATTTTCATTGAAATAGGAAAATAGGTCTTAAGAGTATTATTTCTCTAATGCTTTGACCATTTTATATGTACAATGATATTTTATTATTATTATTATTATTATTATTACATTTTTATTTTAAATATGTACTCTTGGAAAAGAAGCTAGTGTTTTCTATTTTAATAGTTCCAGCAGCTTTATAAGCTTAAGCCAGTCTTCAATACATCTGCTTTGTCCGGCTTTGTCCTTTTCCCTAAATTTAAGTTGATTACAGAAAAAATGTAACCTGTAAATCTCAAGAGGGCAGATCACATCAATAGAACCCACATGACAAGTGACTAATGGTAACAAAGTGGACCCATGGGATGATGGGACTGTCAGGAAGGCTGTGCACACTACTGTGACCTAGATTAGAAGCTGGGCCTGAAACCCAGTTAGGGATGCGCAGGTTAGGTGCGCCCTGCATGTAAAGAAGGTACTGGTTGCCCCAATTCCCTCTCAGGCTGCTTCAGCTGTGCTTTCAGAAGAGAGGTGAAGAGTTAAATGTTGTGTATAGTTTGAAAATAGTTCTGTAGGAATACAGTTATTTCATTTTGATATGCCTCATTTTGCTAAAATATGTGTTTAGCAAACATACAGATTAAGTGCAAATGCAAACAGATTTATTGGAATCTCATTTGCAGAGGAAAAACTCTAAGAGATTTTATTAGTCAATAGGACTAGGGTGCTTTTCCATAGTTGTGTTCAATCATCTTATAACTGGATGAAATAAAGATAAAGGTGACCATGTGTAATGACCAGCAGAGTCTATGGAAAAAATAGCAAAAGGAAATAAAAGGGCCAAGATTTGCCACTGGGTCTCCACACAGTGCCCTCAGACCAGCCAGCAAAAAGTTGCTTGTTATATATTTCTGTAGGATTAAAAACAGGGGCAGTATCTGGTCCATAGTAGGTGCTTAGTTAAATGGCAGATCTCTTCTCATCTCCCACCCCTTGGTGGAGATTGTGTCACTGGTTGTCACATCTCATGACATTTACATCATCTATTTCCCACACTCAGTCCATGTTTATCAAACCACCTGCTAAGGACAATTTGTCTTCCCTGGCATGCTGATGTGGGTATTCCAGTTTGCTTAGCAGTGTTGTCTTTCCTTGTAATTAATAAAAGAACATTCTCATTTATTTACCTGTCTCTTATCAGATGGCTAAGTAGGGTGAGTTGTTGTTCCTGGTAAATTTGGGAAGGAAAATATAAATTTCTCCACCTTTAAAGGAAATGAGCAGGCCTGGATTCTGTAAAAGCACGATCACTCAAGAGAAGCCCTACGTGAGCTACTGTAAACATCTCTCTTTGATATTTTTCCTGCTTCAACAGGTGCTGTGTGTGTCTTCTCAAATCAAAGTTGTCCCTTTTTCCAGTGTCACTGCCTAAAATGCCACTAAATTATCTGTAACCCAAGTAACTTGGACCTTGATGAGGGGTCTCGTGGTGAGGCAGTGGGGCTCAAACTTCAGTCTCGTCGGGAGTGCTTGTGAAAGTGCATATTCTAGGCGTCCCCGTAGAGATCTTGCTTCGGTAGATCCAAGTGGGACCCAGAACCTGCATTCTCACCATAACTGACTCCAATACATGTAGTCAACAGACCACACTTTGGAAAACAGCTGTGAGTTGGGTGCAAGCTCCTGGGTGGCAACGGGCTCTAGTAAGGGATATTTTCTGTTTTTGAGAGCCATGGATTCCTCCCTCCACCAGAGTGAAGTTTGATGCGCCCAGAGGAAGGGAAGTGGGGGCCATGAAGGCAGAGTGGAGTCACAAAGGACAGAAAGAACTGGTGGGTGGTCCTGGAATGGACCTGGAGACTTTCTGTAGGAACTCAAGCCGTCTACGTAAGGGACCGGTTCTGCCTGTGAGTGAGGCAATGTGGGCTACCTGACAAATGGGACCTGTTGCCTTACTCTCTTGTGCAGAAGCAGATTTCAGGTTTAAAAGGATGTTTGTTACTTAGATTTGGCAAAGGGCAGAGATTCTCTCAAGCTACCTCAAATAATGGTGCGGCGTGATGTAAATGTGTATGTGGCCACAGGGCTTCTTTCTCTTGTTCTAGAAGCCAAAAACATTGGAATTTCTCATCCATATTTAGTGCTGGAAATCTTTGTTAACTGGCACTTGGCAATTTTTTCCAGAGAATCATAAAATGCTAAAGTTAGGGCTAATTCACAGATTATGGTAGAGACCCTCCTCATACTAAAGGTGCAGAAATGAGGCAGGGGAAAGACAGGAGATTCACCAAGTCCAGCAGCCTCTCAGAGGAAGAGCTGGGACTAGCAGAAGGTCTCCTGACATCAGTGCAGGGCAACCTGCCACCTGTTCCCAAACCACAACCACGAGACAAGTGCCTGCTGAATCAGCACTGATGAGCTAGATGTGTTGTCCGAGTGTGTTTCATCACACAGGTAGCAGACACTGTTAGCTGCTTTGCGGTTCAATTTTGTCCATTGACCTCTACATAATCCTGCACTGCCTTAAGCAACCCATTTTTTTGGCCTTTTTTTTTTTAACTAGCAATCTAAGCCAGCATTCCTCCTAAACTAAGTACAATCGCCATCTAGTGGCTGAAAGATAGCATTACAATTTCCTGCAAAAGCTTTGTATGTAGGCCAAAGGAATCAGAGACTGTTCACAACCTGGGAGAGAAACTCCTGGATCTTTATGTCCCACACAGTCATGTTCCAAATGAGGCTCCAGATGGGGAAAGTGACTTGCTGAAAGCCTCACAGTAGGTCATGGAGGCAGAAGTGCTCTTCACCATGCTGAGCACCAGGTGAGCATTGCTGGTCCCACCCTCTTGCAGAAGGACAGGGAGGTGTTGGGAGCACCTGGGACCCCACAGTGCCTGGTGCAGAGCCTGGCGCACAGTAGTGCCCAGTGCACATGTGAGAGCACCCAGTCCTATCCCCTAGTTTACCAGGGAGGCCTCAATGCACATGTGAAGGGCAAGTGGGTTCTCCATGGCCAGACTCATGTAGCCAGCCACCACCGATTTTCTCCCTGGTGCCATCAAGCCAAAGCTGTCCTCGCAAAGGAAGCTCTGCCACTGTGGTTGGTGGCCGGACGGACTCCGACTTTAGTCCGCTGAACTGAACAGGGTGCTGTGGCTTCCAGTTGATGGGGCACGCGTTGTGCCTCACCTTCAGCCACACACTTCTGCGCCCTTTCTAGTTGAGCATCTCTTGCCCAGGATACCTCTGTGTCCAGAGTGCACCTCCTGACACGTGGCAAATCTAAGTGTCTCCTTGCAGAAGAAGTGCTGTGAGCACTCAGGGTCTTGTCCCCTTCTATTTATAACACGCATCAGTGACAGGCAGTCCCAAAGAGGGTGCTGGGAGCAGAGCTCTGAGCTCGCCAGACCTACAGGAAGAAGCCTGTGCAGATCATTACGGGGGATGGGCCAGGGTTCTGAAAGGCTGCAGATGGCAAGGGTGCCAGGGTGACAGACTGTGGTTTGCAGTTTAATTTGTATTCCAAATAGGCTGAAGATTTTCTTTTTTTCATTGAAATCTCCTGGAAGAAATTGGGGACAGGAAGAGTGGCAGGCAGAGACAATCCCTGCGGGGAAGCTTTTGTAACCTGGGACCCATGGGTGGGCTTCCAAAGGGGGAGGGGTTCTGAAGTCCCTGGAATTACACATACAAGTTCTGTGTCTCCGTGTGTTTTTGGAGCAAAATGTCTCTGCTTTTTTTTTTTTAATCACCTCCTCAAAGAAGTCCATGACCCAAACATGTCAAGAAGCCCCAGTGCAATAATCATTCCATTTCTAAACTTCAGGAGGAACCGGTTTTTCGTCTCACTTTGGAAAAGAAGGTTCAGCCTCACCTTTACTTTCCCTCATCAGCCTTTTCACCCTTGTCTGATGTGACTTTTAAAGGATGCATGCGCACAGAAAACAAGTATGCAAGTAAAACCCTGCTTTATAACGGGTGCATACTGAAGTCCTGAACCGAGGCATGCAGAAAATACGCATTTCTTTTACTTTTCTAAAATTCAAATTTCTGTTTTGCACCCCCAATTCATTCATGTGGCAGAGACTTAATCTCTCTGTTTGGGATTTTCTATATCTCTGTCTGCCCCAGGGGTTTGTGTCTCAACTGTGGGGCACTTACCTAGGACTGGGGTACCCACCCAGGGCCAAGGAGCTGGGTACAGAGGAGGCATCTGTCCTCTAGGTGATTTGGCCACGAAGTCATCTGCTGAGATCCATCCTTCATCCCATGGGGTCCTTGGTGTAGGGCTCCACCTGTCACCACTATGCCACCTGTCTGGTCCTGGCCTCGGCAGACCTCCCTGCTATCTTCACGATGCAGCCGTGGGCTGCGTGTGGCTCATCTGCCTGAGCTAATGCTCTGTGGTCTTGCTTCCTTCCAGGAAAGAGGGTGCTTTGGATCTCTCTTTGACGTCCAAATTTGCCAACTCTTCTCATTTGCTTTTCAAGAAGAAACTGGAAATTTTTACCTTGTGCAAACCTTTGTGATTTTAAATTCTGGAAATTTATTCATTTGGGGCAAAAAAATCATTGCAGTTCCAAAAAACTCTGTGGCCCAGCTTTGCCCCAGGGGCCATTGGGTCACAGCCTCTTCCTAAAGGCTTGTGGAAACCAAAGCAAAAAACTGCATTTTTTCTGGCTTTCAGATATGCCACACCTCTCCCCAAGGCAATAGGCACAGGACGGCCTACTAGCTGGAACAGGAGGGGACAAAGGCCTCCATTTGCTAGCCACCTGAGCGAACTACTTCTGAAGCAAATTCTTTGCTCTAGTGCAGTTCAGCCTTGACTTCTTCAGGTGACTTCTGCTCCAACTGACATCTTGACTGCTTATGAGAGATCCCCAAGTCAGAATCTCCCAGCCAGTTCACTTCCAAATTCTTGACCCACAGAAAATGAGAAAAGTAGTAAATGCTTATTTTATTTTATTTAAAATGTTTTATTGAGATGAAATTTACAGTACGCACAAGCTACCATTTTAACAACTCAGCAGTTTTTTAGTGTTTCATGAGGTCACACAGTTACCATCACTACCCAACCCCAGAACACTCCCATCACCCTGAAGTTCAATCCCGTGCCTCCTAACTCTGCTCCCTGGACATCTCCTGACAGTTGCTAACCTACTTTCTGTCTCTATGAATGTTTCTATTCTAGACGTTTCAGAAAAATAGGATGATACAATGTGTGGTATTTTGTGTCTGGCTTCTTTCATTTAACGTAACATTTTCAAGCTCTATCATGTCATAGTGTGAATCAGCCCTTTATTCCTTTTATGGCTGAATAACAATCCATCGTGTGGGCATTCCACATTTTGTGTACCTATTCATCATCGGACTATCTAGCCAGTCGTTTTAGTTGTTTCCACCTTTTGGGGATGAAGAATTTTGCTGCTACGAATGCTCACGTGCAAGTTTTGTGTGAACACGTGCTTTTAGTCTCTCATACATCCCTAGGAGTGGAGCTACTAGGTCACGTGGTGGCTTGACCTTTAACTTTTTGATAGTACGTGTTCTTCATGGTTTTAAATTACCAGTGTCTTGGGGAAACATATTATGCGGGAATACACAGCAATTACCATTCTTTCAGAGCACAGAATAGTTGGCACAGCACAGGTCCTTTTCAACTCGGTTCCATTGGCTTTGTGGTTAGACAGTGCCCTCCAGATTCCGAGAACAGACTGACTCGCAGTCACAGTAGTCACTTCTGCTATGATTTTTTCCAGTTGTTTTTTTTTCTGTATGTGATTTCATAAGAATTTTTGTTGAAATTTGTGAAAGGCCATAGTCAAAGCTGTATAGTGGTTACCTATTGCTACATATCAAATCACTACACACGTGTTATCCCACAGCTTCTGAGGGACAGAGCATGGCAGTGATCTGAGTCCTCTGCTCAGGGCTCCACCAGGCAGCAGGCAAGCTGTCTTCCAGGCCGCACCCTCATCTGGAGCCCCACTGGGGGAGGAATCTCTGCCTCCAAGCTTATGCAGGTATTGGGCAGAATTCATGTCCTTGCGGTTGTAGGACTGAGGGCTCCGGTTTCTTGTTGGCTTTTGCCTGGAGGGTGTGCAGTTTCTAACCACCACCCTCAATTTCTTTCCACAGCGGCCTCCACAACATGGTCATTTACTTCACCAAGCCCGTAGGCAGAGTCTTTAGAACGAGTGTGCTAGGAAGGAGTCTTATAACAGGTAACCTAGCCACAGAAGTGACATCCCATCACCTCTGCCATATTCTATTGGTTAGAAGCAGGTCATAGGCCCCACCCACACTTGGTGGGAAAGGGGGGTCCAAGGGTGTGAACACCGAGCGTTAGAGACCAGGACGGGCCTCCAGAGTCTGTCCGCCACAGGCCACAAATCAAAACTATTTTAAACAAGACGCGAGGGGAGGTGTTGTAGATGATCAGACTGCAAGTTCCATTTTACTTTAATTAGTTTCTAAAAGAGTAGAATTTATTTGATGGTACTTTTGTGGTACATTCTCACTCTCACCTATTACTGTTTTTGATACAACATTGTTCAGTTTTCTTTCCATATAAAAAGGTTTCATTTTTCAAACAGCGCTCCACCTGAAATGGAAAAGCTAACTGCAGTCTGGATCTAGCTTTAATGACTCTGTATCTTCATAATCACTCTCTTGCAAACTTTGTGAAGCAAGGTAATGTAATGCTCACACACATGGGTTCGAAACCTGGCTCTGCCCTTCTCCAGCTGCGTCACCTTGGACAAGTAGTTAACCTTTTGTGCTTCAATTTCTTCGTCTGTAACATAGGAACAATAATAATGATGTCTGCCCCATGGGGTTATGAGTATTCAGGGGCAAAATGCATGTAAAGTGTTTAACACACCACCTTCTATAGAGTAAGCAGTCTATGAATGCAAACTTATAATAATAATGGCAATAATAATTATTATTGTTGACCTAAAAAAGAGAGTTTTGAGAAGGAGGGAACAATAAACTGTGGCATAAGGCCAAGTACAATAAGTACTAGAAGATACTCAACTGACTGAGCCACTGGAGGTCACTGATGGTCACAGTGAGAGCTGTGCAGTGGATGGGGAGATGCTGCAGCTGCACTGCAGGGCGGCGCAGAGGAAGTGGGAGGTTGGGGAGGGAAAGCGGAAAGAGAGGGCATTGGCTCTGGTGGGGGAAACTGGGAAGGGGAAATAATTAGACAATATCTACTATCTGCACTTTCCTTCTACATGCAATGGGTGACGGGTGCCTCCTTAAAAAGACAGTGTACTCAGCAACTCCCCACACCTGTGCAGGAGATTCAGTCTTTTCCCTCTTTGGATTAGTGCATTTCTAATCTTTTCTTATAAGAAGAAATTGTAAAAATCCACACTTCTATTTTTGGCTGCTCTGTAGTTTGCTAAATTACAGCTTTAAATATTTAAAAGTTTTCAGCATACGTAACAAGCTGATGCAATAAATGCAAAAAAAAAAAAAGAAGCTGATCTGTAAGAGGCAGGAGAGATTAATGAAGAGTTACAAATTCCCAGCTGGCCCTAGATGAATGGTGGAGCCTTTGAGCATTTGGGAGGACTCAAATGCAAGCCAAAGATGGTGGATTTAGGGTTTTAATGTCATGTACTAAACTGCAAACCCATTCGGCAAGTGACCAGCCATCAATATGGGTAAAATGCAGGAGCTGGTGTTTATATTTTTCCTAAGCTAGTTGGAGGATTTATCTATGTGGTAATAAGCTCTTCGGGCTGAAACAGTGAGGAAGATGCTTGAGTATGTGATTTATTATTATTCCACTTAACATTGTATTTTGTGCCAACAGTCACACTTTATCCAGGTCTTTCTGAATAATTTTAGTTCATCAGCCAGAAGGAAGAATAACTTCTCAAGGGTAAGTCATGCGCCTAATGCTGTGTGTTTGATAGGGGACTTAGAGTTGGAAAATTTTAGTCTAAGGTAAATAGTTATAAGCCTAGTAAATAATGCATATGTTAAAGCTTTTGTTTCAGAAACTATAGATAAGGCTCATCCTGGCTTCTGGGAAAACAGCCGACCTCCTGGGGCACCACTAAAGATCACCGCCTGGGGACAAGCCGAGGCGTCCAGGCCACTGTGGCTCAGGGAGGTGCAAAGGACCACCTGCCCCTGGGAACAGCTACCCTCCCAGGTCAGGAATGTTGCAGTTTCTTCCACCTGACCCTCCCTGAATTTCAAAACCCCTCGCCACACCTTGTTCATTCCCTGCTATAAAAACCTTGGCCTGGAAAAACAGAGGAAGATGGTCTGTTAGGGCATGAACCCACCATCTTCCCACATCGCAGGCCACCTGAATAAAGCGCTCATAAAGATTCAGTCGCTGTCATTGCTTATTGGGTCTGGTAGCGAGAGGCAGCCCCAATGCGCGTGTCTTTTCCGGTTTCACATTCACTTTAAAACGGCATTGGAAATATCACATGATGCAGTATCTGAATATTTATAGACCAAGGGGATCCTTAGTTCTCCCCCATGGGGGTGTTGATGGAAGCTTTAATAAATTGTTACCATGAGGAAATAGAAAGGGCCTGGACTGGAGTCACAAGTTCAGTATCAATCCTAGCTCTGTTATGAACTGAGTGAGCTGTGTCTCTTCATGCCCTCACTGAGCCCCATTTCCCTGGCTGTGAAATGGGACGATTAGGGTGTATCAGTCTTGATGGGAGAGACCTGTTCTTGTTGATGCAGGTAAAGACTTACAGACCAGCAAATCTATTAGCATGTAGTCAGTTTATCTGTGACCCGTTCCCATGGAAGAGAACGGGCCTAGCTAGAGTGAGGGGTGAAAGGCAAAGTTTCAGGGCAAAGCAGGGTGGTGAAAGTAAGAGCTGCTGAAGACCAGGGTGGCAAGCCCCCGGGTGGCCTGAGGCCGGGTGGCCAGAGGCCCAGTGGCCCGGGAGCCAAGAGCGCCCCACGCCCCAGAGAGAGAGAGAGAGAGAGAGAGTCCTTTGTTCTGAGGACTTATATAGTTGGTGGGACAGGAGAAAAAAAGTTACATATTGATTAACGGGTAAGTGTGGTGCAGGCTTTCCTGGGGGAATGTGACTACCCAAACTTAGGGATGTGTGGGGGTCTGTTAGCCCGAATCCTTATCTTGCTCCAGACCCCATTTGTTCACCTTGTTGTAAAACAGATACCTGACAGGAGGTGTTTAGTTAAAGTCGGGGCACTTTCCAAAGTAATTTATGGGTTCTTTCTGTGAGCAGCAGGGACTCCCTTGTAAAACAGGTAGTGACCAGAGGTAGACAATTCACCAAAGTTGTTTTATGGGCACTTTCTTTGGGCACCGTGGACCCTCTCCTGCATTCCAGGCCCTGGGAAGAAAGCACAGTTTCAAGGCCTTCTTTCCCAGACAAAGGAAACACTACGTGGAATTTCAAGGGCTTCCCTTCTTTCTCACTAACATAGTGTTTCTTGTGGTGTTGGAACACCTGGCAATATTATCAGACCAGGCTCAGGATGCTGAGTTAGCGTGTGAGACACGTCTCCCTCCTGCCTGCCTCCGTTTACTGTTCATTGTACCCAAGTGGTAGAAGGCGTTTCCTGGCCACCAGGGTGCTAGACGCTGGCCAGCAACAGTATTGCCGTCTCCGAGTTCTTCCCACTCTGTCTCCTGCCTCAAACCGTATGGACTGTTGTACAGGTGAGATGAAATGCCAGGGGTCTGGCATGTTGAAGGTCCATTAAATTCCTCCTGAATTTGGATTCCTAGAACATCTCTACTTTTTATTCAACACCTATTTTGTATTTCTTCCTGTGAATATAACCTGTATAATGACTTCTAAGTTCTATCCCTCAAATGGGAAGAAATGAGTTACCTGTTCACTGTCACTTCCATAGTTGTATGGCAGAACAGAAACGGGGAAGTGACCTGGAAACCAGAGGGCCACCCCGCCAGCGGCTCATGCCATCTGTCACCACTCAGCCAGAAAGCGGAGACAGGGATGGGATGACAGTTGTGCTTTTACTCTCATCAGAGGCCAGTAGTCTGAGAAGACGGCAGGGAAACACTCTAACATCTGCCTTACCTGGAGCTTTCAGAAGCTGGTTTGTATAGGGGAAAGGTGGGGGTTTGGGTGGGGGGGAATTCCCAGGGGGAGCAAAGACCTGCTGTTTCTCTCGGGATGGGGAGCTGAAAGGGGAGTCAAGCACGGTCTTCGCCAGCTGGCTCCTTTGTTCAGGTGTGGTCTCTGTTATCTGCCCGTTGGCATGTCTGCATTAGCATCCCTCTCTTCCCCACACCGTGACTGATGGCCAAGGAGGTTGTGTACTCTCTGGTTGGGGAGAGACTTGTAAACCATTTGCTCTCCAGTGTCCTTGGTTAGGGGAGATAAGGGCTTGGATTCACCAGCTGGCTATAAGTTGCTAAAACCGTTTGGCCTTTGTTTAATTTCCGTGTCTCAGTTTCCCTATTCTACTTGCCCAGGAGTTCCCCTAATGTTTTACTCTCCTGTCTCAACATGACTTCATTGCTCTGGAGGTCAAGACCCCTGGATGCACCTGTCACCCACTGAGCGACCTTGAAAATAATATTGACTCTGTGAGCCTGCTTCCTGATTTGTAAATTATGGTCACAGTGTGGATGGCAGTATGAAATAAGTACATTCTAAGTTTTCTCTGTTTGAATATACTTGATCTAGGTCAGAAAATTCTTCCCCTACTGGGCTATTGAGTCATACTTTTGCTCATAGTAATTCTTTAAGGAGCATTATTAGCAGTTCTTATTATTTCCAGTAACTCTAGATGATTTTCATGGAAGAATTTAACAGCTAATGAAATCACTCACAATAAATGAATTTGCTTACTAAAATGTGGTGCAGTCCTAGTGTAACAGGGTGTAGGCTGGGAGGTCCCAAGGCTCCCCAAAGGGGGGATTTGTAATGGGGTCTAGAACTTGGGGTGTCCAGGAATATAAGATATCCACCCCCCGCCCCGCCCCCGTAAGTCTGACTGGGGGATGGGAAACATAAACCAGGGCCATTGAGAGTTATGCATATCAATAACAGCAAGATAGCTTCATATCTGATATGCAAAATAGTTACTTTGCCTATCAATAACAGCAGACTAGTCTTCCAGCCTGATGTCCAGGAGGTATGCATAACTTTGACCCACAATGTAATGGGGAGGCCGCGCCCCCTGGTTACAGCATGAGAGCTTGGCAATGGTTCACTCCATGCTGCAGGGCCATGCCTGCCTGGACTAACTATGGCAGCCAAGAAAGGCTGAAAACACGGGAGTGCTAGCAGGTGCAGCCCATTGTGGGAGGGGTCAGAAATGGGGTTATGGAGGAGATTCCAGACTGGGATTTAAACTGAAGGCAGGCCACCTTGTGGGATGGAGACTATGTGGCAGACAGTGTGAGAGCATGCGAGAGGAAGATGGGTGAAAGGACTCTCATGCTGGGCCATGAGGAGGTGCCACGTGGGTTAAGAACTGGAGATTGAGGAGGCGGCACAGCCGATGGTGCTGGGAACTGTGGGAGACCTGCCCAGCTGAGCACAGATTACCAGGAGGAACAGGGATTCTGGCCGAGCTCCGGACTTCTACTTCTTTTCCTGAGATGCGGTACCCCTAACTGGCCTTGTTTAGCAAAGGGGGTCGGGCAGGACTGTGGGTGTTTGTGGGTGTTTTAAAGGGACTTTCAGATTTAATGGTGGCATTCCGCCATTATTCTAAACCTGTATAACTTTTGAATAAATAGTTCCTTTCCTTTTTACCAAACTCTGGCATTGAGAGCCACTGTTTCTACCTGGCGGCGGGCAAGGCAAAACTAGTACAGAAAGACCCCGGGGAGAGGGCTTTTTCAGTAACAGCATCCGGACCCCTCCACGGGTAGACTCTGTAACACCAGGAAGAAAAGAATTTGTTTGATTATAACTAATATTTATTTTGGAGGTCATTATTAATCAGTTCCTGAATTGTACATGCATGAATATTTGTTGATTTAACCAATAAATAGATTCTGGCATCCACACAGGCAATCTATGCAATAGGGTCAAATATGAATGGGAGCGATTAGGACATTAGAGGAGACTTGGAAGGGGCTGTGTTCTGATCAGTTCTGCTCTGTGATGTTGGTCAGTACTGCTGTCCTAAAATATACCTTTGCCTACGAGGATCCTGCAGGCTAATTTCACCAGCTGGGAATCTGCCCGGGCTGTCACTGGCTTTAAGGTACGCTGCCGCAGGCCGTCACCAGCAGGCATCCGTCTCCAGATCTAGGGGGAGCTTGCAGTGACATGACTCCCAGCCCCAATGGGCCTAATGGAAAGTGATAAGTCATAGTTACAGATCCAATGTTTTTGTCAGAATAAATGCAGGACTTGTTTAAAAGTTGTGTACGTGCATAGAAAAGAGTTGCCTGGACTACACAGGGCTCGATGCAGATATTCAGAACCAACTATTAATACAGACTAGCAGGGAAATTACACATCAGGCATCCCTATGCTTCAAGGTGCTCCGCACATCTGCGCCATTGTGGGGTCCTCCTGTATAGCCATCAGGCTCTATGGGCTCTGCAGTCAGCCAGACCCGGATTCAATTCCTCCTGCTGATACTTACACGCTGTGTGGCTTTGGGCAGGTTTTCTCTTCTGGAAAATGAGGATAAAAAGAGCACCTACCTCATATACGATGATTGTGAGAATTAAGTGAGATAAAGCATGTTCCATGCTTTGTACATTTCTTTTCACTTAGTAAGCCCTGAGGTATTATGCTCGTGTATTATGGTTTTCGTTATCGTTAACTAATAATAATAATTGGGGCTCAGAGGAAGCTGCTCAAGTTCAGGCAGCTAACAGCTGGCAGGGCCAAGGTGAATGAGGGCCCAGTCCACCCGCCTGTGCTTACACGATGCCGTGCTGCCGCAAAGGAGACACGGATGCTTGCTCCAGGAGCACCAACAGCAAAGGCAGAACTTGCCATCTAGTGCTGCTGTGGAACAGCTGATTCTGGGAAAAATCTTTTAAATTTTATTTTACTTTAACTAATTTTATTATTATTATGATTGTTATGTTGTCTCTCAGAGACAGAATAAAGTGGGAACCAGTCACATCCACAACAATCCTTCCTCTCTTCCTTGTCACAGGCTATAGAAAGACTAAATCAGAGCCCCTAGGGCACTGCCAAAGCCAGGGACACCTGAGCGAAGCTACTTGTGAACTGGGGGTAAATTGAACAAAATAAATACTAAGCAGTGCAGCTCGCACAGCTTCCTTATTTTACATAACTTCTCTTTTGTCGGCCCTAATACTGCTGTTGTGTCCCGTGTGCCCTGTGAGGCAATCTCCTTCCGAATCCCAAACTGGGCCTGGGACACAAACGCCCCTAGTGCTCCTTTCCCCAGACTTGCTGGGGTTTTTTTGCACAGCCTCCCAGAAGTGAAGGTGGAAAGCAGAAGCAGGATGGTCACATCTAGCTACTCTTCTTTTGGTGAAAGACTTTGTACTTCCTATTCGTGTCTTAATAGGAATGTTATTGGGGTCACCTCTGAGTCCACTCTACCCGCGGCTTAGAGGAAAACTATATATTTTCTTAGAGGAAAGCTCTAAGCATTGTTTCTTATAAGTAAAAGAGGATGTTTTAGAATTTATAATTTTTTCTCTCTCTCTCTGCAATGTCTGGCTTTCAAATATGTCTTGCTATGGAATTAAGAAAAAAGAGGCATTTCTTTGAGGTGGTACCAACCCCCTCCTTTCCCAGGGCAATACTAACCTGGGTTTATCTGTAAGGCAGATGGAATGCTCAGGAAAGAAAAGAAAGTAACACCTAGGTTACTTAGAAATTACTGAGGAAATAATAAAAGCCACTTAAAAAAAAATTATCCCCGTGACACTAGTGAAGATCCACAGTTATGCCTTTAGGATGAGTCACACATTCATTTATTCATGAATATTTATAGAGAGCCAACATGGGCCAGGCACTGAGGACAGCAATAAACTGAACTTTCCCACTTTTCATAGCCCAGATAATAGCTCTGAGATCATCCATAAGTAACAATTGTCTGATTTTCACAGAGCCTCAGGGAAGCCTCATAGAAAATGAGTAGGTGGTTTTCTGACTGGGATTAAAATAAAGATACTTGCTTTTTGAGGGACCACTGCATCAAGCCCTCTGTTCAGGAGCACGATAGCCCAACCCTGTCTGCATTTTATAGTGGTTATTTAGTGTTGTGTAACAAATTACTGCAAAGTTGAGCAGATTGAAACAGCAAACATTTATTACTTCACAGTTTCTTCGGGTCAGGAATTTGAGAGCAGCTTAGCTGGGAGCCTTTAGCCCAAGGTCTCTTATGAGGTTGTAGTCAAGCCGTCCTCCAGGACCGTGGTCATCTCAAGACTTGACTGAGGCTGAAGAGCCTACTTCCAAACTCATTCACATGGTTACTGGCAGGCCTCAGGTGATCTGCTTCCAGGCTTGCTTGTGTGGCCCTCTTCATGAGGCTGCCTTACAACGTGGCAGTCGGCTCCCTCCAGGATGAACAATTCAAGGGAAAGCAAAAGAGAGCGCCCAAGATGGAAGCCACAGCCTTTTTATAACCTATTATTAGAATTGCCATCTTACCACTTCTGCCATATTCTATTTGTTAGGAGCAAGTCAGCAAATCCAATGCGCTCTGCTTACCCAGGATGTGAGTACCAGGCAGTGGGGAATGCACACTGATTACCCAGGGTGTGAGTACCAGGCAGTGGGGATTACTGGGTACCATCTTAGAGAGGCACCTAGCACAACCTTCTTCACCTCCATACATGCCTCTCAGGTTCGGGTCACAGTATAGATTTCTATGATTTCCTCCAATTCTTTGGCATAAGTAGTCCTGGGCATTTGATGAAGTATTTCCCGCATTGTGCCTCATTCTATTTAAGTTTAGGCAAACCTGTCATGACGGTGATGGCTGGCAGCGCCCGTAACATAGAAACTTCCTTCTGAGGTTCATCTTATAATCGCTTGCTCTCTGTTTGCTATTGAGAGAGTATATTGTGACACAATGTTGGACCTCAAATGGGTGGTTAATGGGATGAACTAGAAAAACAGGAGAATTTTCCCTGATGATTCCCATTCTGCCATTTCAGGAGTTGTTTTGCCACAAAATCAGATCACAGTTAAGAGTCAAGAAATGTGAATTGGAACCCTCACTCTGCCTCTCACTAGCTCTTGACATGGGACAAGTTACTTTACTTCTTGCAGCTTCATTTTCTTTATTTGGAAAATGGAAGTTTGGACTAAATGGTCGCCCAGGGCCCTCCCCGCTCTCACAGGCAGCGCTTCTTTAGCCACAGGACTTGCATGGAGCCCGGGAAGTGGACCTGCTGCAGTCTTGCTCCAGGTGCATAACTTGTTGGCATTAGGTAGATCACTATTACTGGGCAGTTTTCCAGAAGGACAGAGTCTCTGGGAACTGCTTAGACACATTGTTACCAGTCTCGTATGGGGAAAGAATGAACATTTATTAAAATCTTGCCATGTGCTAGGTGCTATGCTGATTGTTTTACAGGCATTCTTATTTGATCCTAATAGCAATTCTCTGAAGTAGATGCCTTTTTATCTATAGTTTATTAAAGAATAAACTGAGGCCTAGAGGGTGAAGTGATTTGTCAAAGTCATAAGCTAATAATGAGCAGGGCCAAAATTCTAATGGTCAGTCTGGCTGGCTCAAAGCCATGCTCTTGACCTCTAAATTATCTATTTTGTACCCCAGTCCCTTCGGGGGGCGGAGGGCTGATCAGTTAAGGATCCAAGACTCTGAGCAATGGAGCTCATCCAAGTACTCTGGTCGTGTGATATCTTAGAAGTATTGTTTCCAGAATAAGCTGATGATGGAAAGATATGACTTAAAAGCAGATAGGTCCTATGAGTGCATACCATTTCTAACAAGACTCCTAGATGTGTGTTGCTGAGTAGAGATGGCCAACCTTGCACTTCTCTTGTTTCCTTTCTGCTGTGAGTTCTTATTCCTCATGAACGTACATTTATTTGAAAACCTCTCCTGTAAAACGTTTTTGGTTAGCAAGAGAGCTATGGAATGGCAACGCCTCCGTTGGCCCCTTTGGACCTCCTGGAGGTATGACTTCATAAGTTTCTTGTTGCTAGAGGCTTTTTAAATCAGGCAGGACTTTGAGGCTGTTTTTGCTCCTTTAGGCTTTTAGTCACACAACTAGGGCTTAGAATTGAATTTGAGCCACAGCAAGCTGTAGAATTACCTGCAGAGACTCCACTGGGAACACCCTGGCAAAGGACACGTCTGGCTCCTGGTTCTCAGTAGACACCGAAGCTGCTGCACAAGCCAGTTCCTGCTGTGGGTGGAGAAGGGAGGACATTAATCACTTTCCAGTGGCTGTAGTTCCTAAGTGACTGTTTTGGGAGGCAGCCCCTTGGAGTTGGATGAAATAATATTTTATATAGCCATTTATTGGGCTGTCACTATAAGGCAAATTTCCACTGACATGAAGAAGCCATTCCAAAGAGTTTACTAGATGGGAATGTCTGCACTAGAATGATTGAACCTATAAAGTAACAAGGCACAATCACTAATAATTACGGAGAAATCCGTAGGAGCGTTACACATTATCTAAGTAAATTCTTTCACTAAGCTTGGTTGAGATGCTATTATCACCATCATGTACGTGATGTGTAGAGAGTTTAAGAGACTCATTCACCTCCACCTACCCCCACCCCCTTCTCTCTCTGGCTATGAGGAGGAAATGGGGATGGAAAGAGGCTTTGCTTGAGGCGATGGGAGCACAATGCAGTGTGCAGATGATGTTTTATTGAGTTGTACATTTAAAACCTGTGTGATTTTGTGAAATGCATGACTATTGGTTCTCAGCTACTGGCATAAATTTTATGCAATAGCAAGGACGCCTTAAATCTCTCTATGTTTACTTTCCTCTGAGAACGCGCACTACTTCCTTCTTTGCTTATTCTTCCAACTTCTATGACTAGAGCTGTTCTGATCAATGAGGTCACCATTGGCTACATCAAGCTGCTGAGCACTTGAACGTGGCTAGTTCAAACTGAGAGGTAGCATACCTATAAAATACACACTAGAATCGAAAGCCTGGGTACCAAAGAGAAGAAAAGTAACAAATCTCATGAATTCTTGTTTATGATGATTACATGTTGAAATAATATTTCATATACATTAGGTTTAACTATATTATTAAAATTAATTTCATCTGTTTTAATTTTTTAAGGGCTCCTAGAAACTTTAAAATGACATAAGTCTACTCACATTATATTTCTACTGATCAGTGTTAGATAAAAGCATAGACAGATTAAATAATAAGAGATGTAACTCGAAAAGTTGATTGGGTCTCAAATTTGGAAGGCCTTGGGGAACACTATGAATCACTCTGAGTTGCCAAACATCGCCCACAACTTATAGAAATGCATGATGTCTTCACCCCAGATTCATGGCTTTAATATTGCATGGTATGTATAGCTGTAACATGTCCATACCCACAATTGTTTCAGCCAGTCGCCTTTTCCAGTTCTTTCTTTGTTGTGTTTTATGGAATGGTTAAGTAGTTAGTAAAGCTACCAAGAATGGGGGTGAGGAAAGAAGAGGGCACAGTTCTGCAAGGGAATAAAGAGACAATTGTGTAATTTCCATCTAAAAGTGGTGAAACTAAAGGCGCCAACTCATTAACCCAGGATGCACTCAATGGCAGGCCTTTGGCAAGAGGCGTAACGCCTACTTAAGTGGGTCACAGCCTGATTGTTCATTTCCATTCATGGGATTTGTTTCATTTGCTGGTGTCTCAGTTAGCTCCAAGGGGATGCTTTAAATAGTTGCAAAGATATTCTTGGAGGTAAAGTTTCTGGAATGGTCATCATTAACTTCCTTTGTCAGTATTTCTCCACTTTCCCATGAGTCTTCAGCAGAATCTGAGCTATTCCTCTGGAATCCAACCAGCAAGCCGTTATCAGAATTCTCCAGCCACTCCTGGATACCATTGCCAATGAGCTGGAAAGAACTGTGTGGGAGGAAATGCCAGTCTTGCTGAGTCAGGCAACTTCTTCATCCCAAACTTGACTGGTAATTATCGTGACTGTGTTCATGGGACCACAGGAGGTACAATCAGCCCAGATCTGGCACCATCGGATTCGCTCAGGCAGGACACTAACCTGGGTACGGAAGCAGTCCAACTGCATGCAAGGAAGCGCTGGCAGTCAGGCTATGTGAGGGGGGACCCAAAGAACCCTGAAATTTATTTATTAAAAATTGTGTATTTATTCTTACATGATTAAGTTTCAGTCACTTTCAAAGCGCTCTCCACTCAATGCAATACACCTATTGAGACATTTTTTTCCACTGCTCAAAACAATTTTTTAACTCATCAATTTTTATGCTTTTAAGTTCTGCTGTTTTTTGTTTCACCTCTTCCACATTGCAGTGTTTCCCTTTGAGGACTTTTTTCATCTGGGCAAACAAACAAACAAAAAAGTTGCTCAGGATGAGATCTGCTGAATAGGGAGGGTGGGGCACTGGGGTCATGCCGTTTTTGGTTAAAAACTGCTGAACACTCAGTGTGGTGTGCGAAGGTGCGCTTGTGAAATCGCCCATCATGAAATGGGCAAACACCTTGAGAGTCTTCAAAAAAAATTCACAGAAGCCAATGCAGCCTCTCACAACAATGCCAGCTGGCACACTGATACAGATGTGTTCCCAGAACACTCACCCAGCAGGGGAAGCCTGTACTACAAGGGGCCCACCCTCCAGAAGATAATTCCATTTTTGAGGGGTCCCCCCTCATATGCAGGCAGCAGACATGGTTCTCAGCCCTCCTAATTCTAGGGTTCTTTTGGTATGATTAGATTGTGCATGAAAGAATAAAAGCTGAGGGTTAATAAGATCTGTGTTACCCACAAGTTCATGGTTTCAATTCAGATCTAGCTCTGGATGAGGGTGAGTGGTTCAGTTTGAATAGTCCACAAAGGGACTCTAATTTGGAAGTTTAGTTAAAACAGGACTTTGAAGTCAAATGAATTGAAGCTGACTAGTGATTCTGTAAGTTAACAGCTGCATGGTCGTGGCCAAGTCACTTCACTGCTCTAAGCTTCAATGTCCTCATCTGGAAAATGGTTGTCTGCCTGCTACCTCCTGCTACCTGCCTGCTGGGGTTGTTAACAGGCTTGAGATGTGTATGTATAGACACTTGTATGACACCTGCCATCCATCACAAGGAATGCAATGAATCATCCTGTTTCCCTTTAGTGTATTTGATTATTACAGCCATAATATATAGATAGATATCTCCCATGTGAAACCAAGTTCCAACTGTTGGTAATGATTGTGCTTACTCTAGCTTCTTTTTAAAAAACTACTTGACTTTGGAGATCGTTCAATTCTGATGATGATGGTGATGATGATGACAATGATGATGATAATGATGAAGCTGAAGAATACTTATATTTTATTCAACACCTACCCAAGGCTTGGCCCTATGTTAAGTGCTTTTCATGTATTATCTCATAAAATCATCATAATAACCTGTGATGCAGGTACTATTTTTCCCACTTATAGATGAGGAATGACATTAAGAAAGATCAGCAGTTTGCTCAAGGTTGAGAAACCAGGAAGTAGAAGACCTGGGATTCAAATCCAGGTGTGACCAAGTCCAACACTGTCATTCTTAACCATTGTGTTATACACATCTATGCTATTTGTTCACCTTATTTTTCCTCAAGCCAAAAGATTTTCTGTGTCTAGAAGAGTTATCAAAATATGCTTTAAAAAGGAACTATTCCCAATTTTAAATACGTTAAGTAGTTTAAAGATATTTAATAGCTTACTGAAACAAAAAACTTAATTGAAAGACAATCAGGAAATCATCTGATGAAAAAGTATTGAGTTTTGTATTCTGTATGGAAATTTAAAAAATAAATGTAGTCCATGGAGAAAGAAAATAAATTATGTTTAAACCAACATCTGAAAGAACTAATTATAGAGATATACACAATTTAGAAATAATTGTAGTACTTGAGGTTTTATTATTAATGTTTTGTTATTCACAAAACTGTTTGAGAATTTGTAGACATGAAAGCTGGTTTGTATTCTCATAAAATTCCAAATGTTACTTTTGTTTTCCATAAGAGCTCAAAAATTATGTAATACCCACCTGCTCCACTATCACAAA
>VMDR010010929.1:0-29636 GCA_007922815.1 Macrotus californicus
ACTTCAAATATTGTTCTAAATGTTCATGGAAAAACATATTACTATAAATAGGGCAATTTTCTCAAAAAATTTTCGCATTCAATGAAATTTCAATCAAAAGTTCAGCTATATTTTTCAAAAACATTGATAAGTCTATTCTAATACTTATAGAGAAAAAAAGGCCCCCAAATTGCAATGAGTGTACTAGCAAATGAATGAAGAAAGTTGACATGGTTCAAGGGCAGACAAGGGGACCAGTGGGATGCAGCAGAGTCACCAAAGGCTCATCAGAGTATAGGACTTCCTGTATAAGAAAGTTCATGTTATACATCAGGGGGTGAAGGGCAGAATATCTGCCCATGCTGGAAGAACATACATATGGGGAAAATATGATGTAGTATAGGAACTTATCATACCTAAAGTCCACAAAGATTGAAGACATCAAAATTTTAAAGTTTTGCTTTCCACATTTGTATGTAAGTATATCAAGATATTTTAATGCCTTTCAGTAATGAATTATTTATTTAATAAGAGGCAAAAAGTAAAATCCACAATGATAAAGATTAAATATAAAATACATGTGTAAAAATAGTAAAGTATTTTAAAAATCTGGCTTTGAAAGCTCCCCCTTACAAAGTTAAAACAAAGCCACAGACTAAGATATCTGCAATGCATATAACAAAAAAAGGATTGACACCAAGAATATAAATAGAAGTACTAAGGAAAAAAATAGAAAAAGAAAGAACTCAATTACAAAAATAAAAAGATATTAATAGGAACTCATTGACAGGGCAACCCAAATTCTTAACATGTGAAAGATTTGTTGCGTTGAGAGAAATTTAAAAAAATCACTTAGTGAGCCATTTAACACTGTATTGAAGGAACAGTGGGAGATTTCATCATGCTACTCAGATTAGCATGAAATTTATAGCTTATAAAGTGTTTATTTCTGCGATTTCCCATTTAATATTTTCAGACTGTGGTTGACCATGGATAACTGAAAGCGTGGAGAATAAAACCACAGATGAAGGGGGACCATTGTAAAATAATTCCTTTTCTCTGCCTTCCAAAATATTTATTAAAAATTTCCCACTGGGCGAAATCCTACAAACTGTCAATACCTAGAAAAGAGTGAGCCCTCTCTAAGATTTAGTACTGTAAGGGGTGCTCCCTACGCAGCCTCTACACTAGTCTGCTCTGGGTGAGTCTGGATGTCACCGGAGTACTTATACATAGATACTTACACAGGGTTGCGAAGGCAGTTCAGGCCAAGATTTGTTTGAATGAGTGGTTTGGACACATTACAGACAGGCCCTTGGGGCAGGGCCACATCAGCTACCCCCTGTATGAGTCCATGGGTTGCCATGGCATGTCTAATGTCAAATATGTGAGAAAAATTCACAGCTAGTTATAAAGATATTCAATTTTCAGTAATCTATGCAAGCACTTACTTGAAGCAATTAGGTTTTTTTTCTTTTCTTTTTGAGTAAAGGTAGGACAGGAAGCTTAACTAGGAGAACACTGCAATTGCCTACGAATATTATAAGGGTTAGTCTGGGGCCTTGCTGTGGGAATAAGAAGGAGGAAGTACATGACAAAGCCATGATAAAGCAAGAAGCCACAAAATTAATGACTCATTAGATACAGGCAAGAAGAGAAAAACAATCTGATGATGTCTGATATGGATGATTTGCGACTGTCTCACAGGAAGAGTTGGGATGATGAACGAACTTAAAGGAAAGAAGATAGATTTTGTATTTGATGCATTGTGTTTGGGGCACAAGTAAAACCAGCAGGGAGGACATTGGATGCCCAAGAATTTTACCCATTATTCTATCATGATTTTTCATGAAAACAAAATTTTAACTTGAGTTTTACGTTATACTTCTAGATGACAAATTACTCAATATGCCTAACATTTTGATAAATTCATGAAAACAACCCAAACTCATTAGTTGAAATTCTTTTACATTTTCTCTTCCATGAATTAATTTTCAACTCTAAATATTAAGATTGATACCAGACATATTTGAGGAGAAAGAAATCTAACTAATACTTAAAGTGAGCTCACCTTGAATGTCACTGTGCTGGAAACTTCATGTTTTACTTAACCAGAGCCCTGTGGAGAGAAGGGAATCAAATTCCCAAGCCCCCATGGGTAGAAAGTTAGGAGGCTGAGATTAATCCAGATAGAACTATGAAGGTCTTCCTGGTCCCCTTGAGTAGATATCTCAGCATGGGTAGTTCTAACCGTGCTGATGCTGCTGGAAGAAATAAAAAGTAACGGTGATACTCATGACTATGCTATTTTTGCTGTCAATATTGTTTGATAAGTTTTATTTAAACTGAACATTGCTAACTGAAGCACTTAAGGTGACAAAATTATATCTCATTGCATTTTGCATGCAGGAAAGCTTATCCGCAATCTCCAGATATCATTGGAGTGCTCACTAGCATTATTATCATCGGTTAGGTACCATCTGTTCCCATAGATCAATGTCAAATCACCTCAAGTCTCACATAGATTGTGTTTCCTCTAAAACAAAATCAACACAAAATATCTTGCCTAAGCTAAGAGTGAGGCTTCCAAATAAGTAGGCCACTCAGACTCTAGGTGACATTTCTCCATGTTGGAAGAACTACTGTGTGGTGCAGACATGGGGGATTTGAATAGTGGCAGTAATTCAAGTCTGATACTAGCAAACTAATTAATATTATGATGAGACAATGGTAAAACTTGGAGAGACCAATCCTGCCCCAAGATGCTGTGAAGAAATGGAGATGAAATTGTTTTGAGTGTTACAAATAGAAAATATTCTGCTCTGATCATGTATGAAGTTTGATTAAATGCATCACCACTCAATTTCAAAAGCATCAGTGGAGCACCTATTGGATGTCAGACTTCATGTTAGGGCCTAAGGGTAACAAACAGGAGCAAGACAGGGCCCTGCCCATGAGAAGCCTCAAATTACCTGGAGAAACATATATTAAATGGCCTGGCCCTCTTCGCCAGCAGATCACATGTGAGTCCACAAATTTGGCCAGAATGGATGGAAACTTCGAGGAAAAAAGACAGAGGAAAAAGACAGTCATATACCAGTAAATATTCCTGGAAAGCAGAAAGTTGTATCTTGTAGATTTGCAATAGTGCCATATATTTTCCTGAAGATTTTCTGTAATGAAAATTGTCTGTAAAAGAGAAAAATAAAAGTTGAAGCTAATATTTTGGGGGATGGGCAATGGCATAGTGACTTCAGATTCTTGGTTTTCATAGACTAACCTGTGAACATGCAGATAGGACAAGAAGCCAGTTAAAATCTGCTGCCATCTGAAGTCATAGGCAGACGTTGCCCCAGGCCACGCTACACCCTTAAAACCCACTGCTGTCCTCAGAAACACAAACCACTGAGGTTTCAAGTAGAGTCAGAAACACAAACCACTGAGGTTTCAAGTAGAGTCGAGAACACTAATGACCCTGGGAGGTAATATCCAAAGTCACTCTTGATTCAGCTAGAGAAAACACACTGGATATCCCCCCATGTTGGAGGATTTCAAAATGTAAAGTGTTTTCTCTAGCAAAGAAAAACACAAGAAAGCAGGTCTGATCTTAGAAGGGGCTCTGGAGCCAGGGAGTGGAAAGGTCGATATGGCATTTCCCATAAAAATATCTCACATACTCTCCTTTCAATCCTATTCTGCTTCTATACTTTCCTTGCTTCTTTCCCCCTTTTCCTCTCTTTTTTTTTTAGGGTAAATGTCTACAGAAATGAGTATATTTCAGAAAACAAAATTACAAGAACCCGAAGATCACATAAGCAAATAATTATGGTTGACATTTGATAAGGTGTTTATGGATGTTCCCATTTCTTTGACTATTTTTCTATGGTAGCTTCACAAGGATTTGGTAACCATTATAACAAAATGAGGATAATAAATGTTTTTGATTGTATCATTTTCTTATTGAAGTCCCTAACTACATAAATAGAAAAAGCATCACTGGCTGAACAGTGAACAAGGGCTGTGTGAGTTGGCTGGAGACACCCAGTAAAACATGAGGCTGTCCCCTTTCCCCAGAGGTTCATCTCAAATCTCTATCACATGGCCATGCTGGGGTGACTGACCTCTTGGGTTCGAGGATTATACCAGAGCTGATTGCATCCTGGCCTATGTTCTCTCTCCATACAACCCAGCTTCTCTAGCTCCGTTACTTAGAGTGGGAGCTCTCTCCCACCTGCATCACCAACCCGTACCCTAAATGCTACATGTTATGGGTAATCAATTTTTACCTTTCATCCTCTGCTCTAATTTTCTGATTAAATACAGGTGTTAAAATGAGGAGGTATCCCAGAAGAAATAAATACGTAATTCAGTGACTTGGGTGGTAATTTTCTAACAGATAGTAAAAAAGTTAAACATATAATTTTTCTTGCCTTTATAAACATTCATATTTCAGCTTTCATATTTGTTGGAAAAGTTCAAGAAGGAAGATTCTCCTTTAAAACTACCCACATTAAAGTTTCATGGGGCAGAAATATTCCTTCATCCACTGCTTTTAAGCTAAAGACTTCTTTTGAGAAACATAGACAATAGTAAATTGGCATAAAAGGAGAAAATTAAGACCTTTTCAAAATAGTTTTCCATCTACAAGGAAATGCCATCGAACCATCCATATAACCTCCTCTGTTCCTGCAAATTTTATGTAGACAATTTCAATAAGCAGAAGAGCAGTCGTAAAGATAGCACACGAGATTTCCTGCAGGCAATGCAGATGTGACCCAAATGGACTACTGAACACATTGCACCCACAGGGACAGGAGGCAGGAACTCAACAGTTGTGAGCATCCATAGGGCTCTCCATCCATCACATTCCCTTCAGACGTTAAACTCTGTCACATGTCCACTTTGGTTTTATATCACTGAAAACAGTGTACGTTATTCTCCCTCAGGCAAGAATCCTGATTCCACCCCCACCCTCATTCTCCCAGGACAGAATTATATCTCAAGTCCTGATAAACCAAACCTCTCCATTCACCGCCTTGGGCATTAAAAGTCTAAAGCCAACTTTTTGGACTGTTTCTGGAAATGCGACATTTGTGTCCTTCCAACATAACCCAGTTATTATAACACACAATTTTGGAGGAAGCATCTTTCATTATATCTGTATTTACAGTATCTTTCAACATCAAGCGCATATTTACTGCGCCCTCTGAGTGCTAAGGGAAATGTCTGCTGTTACTAGTTATGGTTCTGGTGATATTTTCATTGTATGTGATGCCAAAATACTTCTTTTCAGATTAGCCTAATCTAGATTGCCAGAACTCACTTCAAGCTTTTGCTGCAAGTTTTTCGTGTATTTAAATAGATTCAAAGAAAAAAATGTAAGGGAGTTCTCCCCTACCCCCCATCTCCCCAGTCAATATGGGAAACATTCCTACTATAATAAAAAATGATTTTAGTGAAATAATGAACCACACCTTAACTGACTTGATCTAACTGTAATACATAATTATATAGGTTGCTAGACAATTAGAAGTATTTTGTTTGGATAAGGCCTCCACATGTCTAAGAATCTAATGTCTCTCATGAAGCTACATAAAAAGCACAGTATGTGTTTCTTCCTTTCATAAACTACTATTTAAGAAATGAGGAGAAAAATCCTTACAATAATAGCAGTGATGGCTATATCACAATCGTTAGTGCCTCATTAAGCACCATGATGAATCTCGCTCATTTTCCCTGCGCTGTGCCTCTGATACACGGCATCTGCTTCTGATCTGATCTCATAGTGAGTCAGGTCCTCTCTGTTTAAGTCCAAGAGAAATGATAAGCTCATGTTACAAGGCAGAGTGCCTGCTGGGAGAAACTACTAATTATCCGCAGGGCAAGCTGCTCTGCTCAGGGACTGACAGCAAGCCAGTGACTGGTGGACAGGCCCATGTCCTGGGTCTTCTGAGACTCTGTCTGAGGAAGGATTTATCAGCACTAAAAAACTCTAGAGGAGCGCTGTGCATTGTAATTTAAATCCCTGCAATTTAGGGTCAGAGTTGATGTAACTACTGTAAGACTATTGTAAATCTTTCTGAATATTTTTCAAACTTTTATTTAACCAGATCAACATATTTATAAATTTGAAAAAATATGAATTTTTGAATGAAAACAAAGTGCATAGTGGCTATTTAAAAACAAACCTAGCCTGAACAAGGTTCAAGTTTTGTTTTGTTTTGTTTTTTTCTCTAGGAGTAACTGTTAAGTCTTTTAGCATGTAGATTAATTGGGCATAGGCCTTTGTAACTTGAACGTGAAAGACAAATGTGACCATTTCTGATATTCAGGTTTTTAGGTGTTGTGCCTTCCTGCGAGAACAATTAGTTTCCCTAAGAGAGTAAAAAAAGAAATAATGTATACAATGATGATTTCAACAACCAAAAAGACTCATAAATACCAATCTTAAAACAGGTGAGAGCTGGAATCAGGCACAAACTATGGTAAAGGAACACGTTTTTAAATTTAAAAAACTCTGAAGTATTTTATCTTCAAACTTGCAAACACAAAATTTGAAGACATGTTAAGTTGTAGCTCTTAGCGTTCATATAATTTCATTTTAAATATTTGAATAAAATAGAATCTGATGTCACTTTCATTCTGCTCCAATTTGGCCTATCTTGAATTTGTGAGGAAGCCTTGATTCTTTCTAAGATATTTCGGCATCTCCCATGAAATTGAGTTAAGCCCCTTCCCTGTAAAACATGAGGTACATCAGCAACTCTGCGTGTGTCTCACCTTCAATCACTGGTAAGTAGATGCTATCAGCAGGCATAGGAGGAGAGTCTACAGACTACGAGGCAATAACATACTAGCACAACTTATCAGCTACTTGTACTCTGATGAGCCGTAAATCTAATATTCAAAATCCATAAGTCATAAGTGCCTTTGGTTACAGATAAATGAGTAACTTCTCTATGTGTGCATGTGAGAGAGAGAGAGAGAAGAGGTAGTTGGGGGGCATGTTTGCTTCAAATATCCTGATAAACTAAGAAGTTTGGTCACAACTTGAGAGCAAAAGATGATAATATGAGTATACTGACTAGGCAGAGTTTTCACACAAAGCCGTATTTGTGTGAGGGGAGCAGAGCTGAGTATCTACTGTGCTGGAAACTTTAGAGGACTTATTAAATAGCTATATTCATCCTAGACTCCTCAAAAGGAAATATTTGCAGACATCACAAAGCTTGGTGATACAGTGTGGTGGATGACAGTACTGGAGTTTGGAAGAACCTGACAAGCTAGACTGATGGCTAGAACCATCATGATTACATTTAATGGAATTAAATATAAATTCTGAGTTTCCAGTTAAACATGGTAGTTTGAAACTTGCATTTATTTCCACTCTCTCTCAAAACCCCACTTAATGACTAGTAAGAAGTTTTAAAAAGACACAAATACATAAGGTCAAAGAGAGTAGGAGACAAGATCCTAACAGGTGAGTTACAGAAGCAGAAAACCAGATGCAGGAAGAATGGCTGGCTTCATAACCAAAAGCAGGAAATGAAACCAGTAAGAAGCAGGTTGATTCACATCACAGAACTTCCCCCACTCCCCTTCCCACAGTATGTAAATTTCCAGTTTAAAAGGAGATAAATGAGTTTAAAAGTCACTGTACTATAACATTTCTAAGTATTAAGGATAATGGAAAGATCTTAGGTGCCTCCATTGAAGCATGAAAAAAAAAGATAGGTCACATATATTAAGTATAAGAACAGCATCGGATTTCTTAATGACAAATCTGGAAGTTAAGAAGAAGATTTCAAAATCTGAAGGAAACATTTCCAGTATAGAATTATATTTCTAGGCAAAGGGTCAAATTAAGAATGGAATTAAGGCATTCCCGGACATACAATATCTCAAAATGTATCTTCTTTTTTAGGAAGTAGCTAAAGAATAAAATGTCTCAAAATACAGGAGTAAATTAAGAGAAAAACATGAAATTTAGAAGACAGGAAATCTAACGCAAGAGAGGGAATTTCCAGGACAGTGGCATAGCGGACCTACAGGTCAATCAATCCACGTGGAAATGGAAGAAACAGTTAACCCCCGGATAAGAGACAAAGCACATGAGACTACTCGCTGTTTGAAACTTCTAGAAGCAGACTCCCAACACTAACAAAAAGTCAAGATTTGAGTGTCAGGCAAGTAGGAAGATAAGCAACCCGTCAAAACAAGTGGCAATTATTACCTCCAGGAAAAACAAAAAAATGGATACAACAGTAAGCCAGAATTGCCATAGCAATCACAGAAATGTGGTTCAGTTGTGGATAATATTTATAAAGCCAGAATACTGTAAAGTAAATATTGATTTTAAAAATAATTGATGAAAAATTGTCTTCAGTGCAATGAGGCTGGAAAGTCCTTAATTCTTCCCCCACCATAGGGCTACATTACAGTAACAAGGAGGCTTGTTTAGACACAGAGACATAAGTCATATTCCCAGCAGCCATAATTGAAGGGGATAAACAACTAGTGAGCACTCCCAAAACCCCGTTGAGCCTGGACGATTTTATATTCCTACAAAGGGACACACAGGCACAGACCCCTCAGTTGCCACAGCCCTCCCATCATTACGGATGATGATAAATCAAGACTAGGCTCTGAGCAGAAAACCTGGTCAAGTCCAAAACCAAGATGGTTTCAATTTATTTGGAGGTGTGTTCTCTGTGAGGGAAATCAGACAATTGGGTTGATTTAGAATCTGGCTAATTTATACAGCCAGTTATTGTGATTTATAGGCATATATTAAACCTGTTTCTAATTATCCATATACCTTGAAATATTCCGAAATTGTGCACTGAATTTAATGGGCCACTGCTAGACTCTCACTATCTTGTTAGGCCGCACTGACCTTGACTTTAATGTACAAATGAATGTTTTTACAGGAAATGAAACTATCATTTCTGTAAGGATCAGAAACTGAAGAACCAAAAATGTAAGTAAAGGTTAAAAACAGAAATAACCATATAGTCTGAAGGAGACTTTTCCACAAGTTTTGTCATCAGAAGACCATGACCAGGGGTTCTGGTGACCCACCTCACAGAGTAAAGCACGGAAACCACGTGATATCTCCTCCCGGGCACTTCCAGCCTCCGCTGAGATCGTGGTTGTGACAAGGAAGTATGGAAAGCATGCCATAAAGTCCTAAGGTTTCCAGTGGGCTCTGTCAGCCCCAATATTTACCAGCTAAATAAGTAGATAGTAACAATAAAATGGGACTTTCCCTGCAGTCACTAAGGAGGAATCTGATTTTCAAACAGAAGGTAATGGTAGATCTGAAGCATCTCATCTTCCTGGTTTATTCTCCATGACTGATTGGGTATTGAGGGACCATCGTTGATGAGCCTTTATCAGATATAGTGCGAGTTCCTTACTTAAAAAAAAAATGTGGTGAAATTTCTTGGTGAAGAAGGTCACATTGATCTGCATCTAACTTTACAGGTTTATTCCTTCAGAATATGAGTGATGTGACTATTGATAAAATATTGGATAAAATAACAACATTGCATTAGAAACACAAAGGTGAGAGTGTCTTAGTGAAATGATTATTTGAAAAGTTTCCTTCTAACACTGAAATTATTCAGGCAAAAGTTGTTTGATTCAGAAAACTGGTGCCAGATCTTACTATTACACCCAGACCATACAGTCTGCCTCTACATGTTCACAAGTAATAAAATTATCTTTGAAAAGCCTCTGGAAGAGCGATCCTGATCTGCCTTTTCAAACAGGAAAACTTCCCATAACGCTTACAGAGAATTTTTAAGAGCGTCACTTTTTTTAATTAAGAGCTTCATTGATATATAATGGATATACTATATAAATCACCCAATTACAGTGTCAGCTCAATGGCTTTAGTGTATTACCAGAGTTGTGCAGCTGGCACCAGTATCTAATATTAGAACTTTTTTTTTCCACTCTGAAAAAGAAATCCTATATTCAGTAGCAGTCAAGAGCGGCAGACTTTTGGAGGTTCCCCTTCCCTTAAGGAAGGAAAACGGTTTAAATATTGCTCAGTTGGGTAGACACAGCGGCCTAATGCACTTCTGGGGTAGCCTGAGATAGAAAGAATGTGGTGAGATACGGTGCTAAAGGACTTTCCTCTCTCCTGAGAGAATGCCCTGACTCGTTTATATTCACATGGACTATGACACGTGTGTATAAAATCTAAAACAACTGCACATATATTAGACGCCCCCCACGGTTATTCTCATAGCCAGGCCTTAAGGCCTGAGAAAGGTCAGTGGCCATATCATTGGGAAACATGTTTAATTTCTCTGTTGGTTATCAATTTTCCTTCTTGTTAGTGCTTTCAACTTTGTTATAGTCAAAAGTTTTTTCACATCAAAATTCTTGTTTGGAGGAAAGAAATGTCATTTCTATGAAAACTGCCTCCAGGATGTAGTAATTTGAAGAGATTAGAGCATTTGAATGTAATAGACACAAATACACATATTTTTCTTTATTCCCTATGAATGAGAGGAATAGATGAAGATGTTGGTAGCTGTTAGATATTCCTGACAACAACAATTTCAAACCTCTATAATTTTACCACACACACCGCTTTAGAAAATTACAATTCTGTATGAAGTTAAGCAGCCTTACTTTGTAATTTTATATCTTTTCCCAACATTATGATAAGAAAGTTAAGCTTCCTGTCTGAAGTCATTATAGTCAAACCCACATTTCAGGAAGTCCATCTATTATCAGCCTTTCCAGATGTTTCTTCAACGTGTCTGAGGTTGCTGCAACTAGTTCACCTCCTCTGAAGACCCAGGGCCCTTTCCTTTCCCGTTACAACCATTCTCAGGTTGAGAGGACAGCATTCGCCCCAACGTCTAGTTCATTTTCCTAAAACTGCTGGTGAACGTGCCCGCGCCCTAATCTCTCATCTCCGGAAAAGTGTGTCACTGCGGCTTCCTTGGTCAGAAATGTCCTTCTTGCAGAAAAGGAAATGTAGTGTTCCTTTTACATACTGAGAACTCTGAAAATCCCCAGACCAACCTGGAAGTATTTTACAAAACCTCTATAACAATGTCAGCATATAAGAAAATTTATCAGGGGTTTTTATGACCTCTCATACAAGGTCCCACCCAATTTTTCTTGCACTTCCTGTTGCTAAATAGGAGTGCTGCAGATGTTCAGGGGGAAACGCTGTAGTCGTGCGTGTGATTTGTTTGTTGAATGGGCCCCGCATTGCATGGTGTGTAGGTCGTAGAAGGTGAATGAAAACACAAGCAGTGAGTCAGACCTGGGGAGTCAGCCTTCTCTGCCTGCCTCATAACCAAGGTTAGGACCCTGGAGGGTTACATGTTAAAGCACTTGTAATACACTCATTTATATCTTTGTCAACTGAAATGTTTTTCATTTTCAACCAGTGCCTCTTAATCAGGATAAGTTTTCACTTATGTGTTAGAAAAGCTATCCCAGTAAATCATGAACCTAGTTTTCTTCCACCCATGGAGCTCTGCTGACATATCCCAGGTAGTCTCAGTATAAGAATCTCCTTTCCTACCCTCAACCCCAAAACTCCTTTTCCCCAATGTCCTTTTCCTGGCTTTCATGATCAATCACTTTAAGTGCTAAATCCCCACCCACCTTTAACAGATTTCACGCAACTCAAGGTAGGGGATATTTTCTACGTATCAAAGGGGAAAAGATATTTCATATTTAAACAATTTACATAATGCAATAGCTTTTATAATGGAAGAGAACACAGATTAGGGGTTAGACACACACATGAGTTCCAATGTTGTGGAAAAATTCCTTTTCAGCTCAATTTTCTTATCTGCAAAATGGCAGCATCATGGTCACTGCAGAGGATCTCAGTAAGAATGAAAGAGCATGCGCACAGTGCCCTAAGAATGTCTGGAGGCCATACTACATGCCAGGTGCTGTACTAGGTTCTAATGTCACAGAGAGAAACAGGTAATGTCCATGCTTCTCATGAGACCTCTGTCCATGAGGTAAAGATGCTGAATGGAGTGAAGTGAAAAACAGCTATGATCATTACTTGAACTATTCTACTCTGTTGACAAACCACATTGTCACAATAGTAAAACCAGAAAGCATCATAATAGTAGCCCTAATAGATGTCTATGCAAACTGCCATGGGAATAAGGCTGGGATGAAAATATCTTCCTTGGAAAAAGGAGTAATAAAGGAGAGTCCAGAAAAGCTTCAGACAGGAAGTTACTTTTGAGTTGAACGAAGAAGAAACAGCAGGAAAGGCACAGGGTGAGAGAGTGAGGGGTGTGTGCGCAGACCGCAGTCAGAGCGTTCTAACACAGTAACATAAAGCAGAGCAGGAAGGGGCCTGGAGCAGCGAGGGATGCCATGGACGGGGGCTTTGATGACATACTGCGGAGTTTGGACTTCGGTTCTAATCCTTGAGGAACCACTGATTACTTGTAAGGAGAAAAGCAGTACGATCAGTCCCATGCTCCATAATAGAATCTCCATTTGCTGTACAGAGAACAGAATGGATGGTGACTAGGCTGAAGGGAAGCAGACAAGTCAGAAGAATGTTGGGGAACACTAGAGAGAGATTACAAGGACTGAAACTAGAGCAGGGTTACTGGGAATGGAGAAGAAGGGAACTATTTGAGAGACATTTTGGGGACGTGCATCATTAGTGTATCTGGTCAACTGATCGGAGAAGAAATGTTTACCTTTTCAGTATCACCCATTCAAATATTTGGAACAGTATTCTGAAGGGCTCTATGGTGACACCCTCCCTCTGCTTTTTTTTTTTTTTTTTTGCTGGGGACAAAAGGGCATTGGGGAGAAATGGGAAGCAGGCAGAGAAATCTGTTTGCTCCTCTATTTTCCTAATCCAGAACTCCTTCATCCTCACCTCTGTTTAAAGCTCGCAGAATATTATAGTATGACTTTCAGGAAACGCTCAAAAGAGGAGAAAAGAATGCCTGAGGCAAGAAGAATGAGCCGGAGAACCAGGGAAGAGATATTTCAGAGATTTGGGGACAGCCTAATTGTACTCTGGGGACAGCAAATGGAGGCCAAGGGGGCCTCTCCACCACCAGCAGCTGTGTGACCTTAGACAAACCACTCCATATCGCAGAGCTTCAGCAGCAGCATCTGTGGCAGGAAGATAATGAAAAATAACACCTGCCCTGCTTGCCTACTGGAGAGGCAAAAGGAAATGCAAAGAGCTAACATGTCAGAAAATTCTTTGCTAGACAGCTATGTGAATGTAAAGAATTATAATTAAAGAATCACACATGTTTATATAATGGGCATTTCATTTTTATGGGGACTAAAGAGACAGCGCACTCCAATAGATATTTATTGCATAAAGATATATTCATACCTACAAACACATACATAATTCACTGAAGGCACGAAGAGCAGGAATAAATCCAACCACTTAATTTAAACATGCTGTATGAGATTTCAATAAGCCTTAGTGGAAGAAGACACAATCTGCATCCATATATAATGAGCTCTAATATAATTAGACTGGGCATTCCTTAAGGACTTATGCAACATTATAAGACCTAAGATTCCTCTTTTTGATCAGGCAGCTGGAGAAAATAATACTTATCTCACAAAAACTATGCAATGAGTATAATAATATTTAGCACAATGCTTGGCATAAAAGTGGAGGTCTGTAAATATTAGTTTCCATTCCCCACATTTATTCACTTAGCAAATTAGTAGTAGCTGTCTAGTGTGCCAGTCATCATTTTAGGACTTATTATAATAGAAATTAAGGATGGCAGGGCCTCTGCCCTCATGGAGCCTAGAGGGTAGTAGAGAAAGCAAAAACAACCAAGTAAACGAGAAAATAGACTGATGGGAGTTCTATGAAGGAAATGAAAGCATGCCATTGTGGAATCCTCAATAGAGGCCCAGTGGGATGGGGGATGGGAAAGCTGTTTGAAAACAGAAAATCAGGGAAGGTCTTTCTGATGGTATGACATTGAACCAAGACTTGAAGAGTGTGAGGGAGACACCCATAAAAATGTAAGCAAGAAAACAAAAACAGACAGGCAATGAATGTTCCAGGCAGAAGAAATAGCAAGTAGAAAGGACCTAAAGAGGCAAACGGCTTGAAGTGTTTGAGACACTTGAAGGCCAGGGAAGCTGGAAAGCAGCGAGCAGGAGAGAGTAAGTCATACAGATGAAGCTGGTGGAACATGGATACCAGACCACACAGACCCACTGGCTTCACTGTAAGAGTTCAGACTTCATTTCAAGTTCACTGGGAAGACACTGGAAGTTTTTAAAGAACTGACATGATCTGAGTTATAACACCTAATACTGTGTCTTATGTATAATAAGTGTTGAAGAAAGGAATGTCATGTTTGAATTCTATGTATTTTATTTATTTTTTATCTTTTAAATGCTTTCTTTTTAAGATTTTATTTATTTTTAGAGAGGGGAAGGGAAAGATAAAGAGAGGGAGAGAAACATCAATGTGTGATTGCCTCTAGCATCCCCTACTGGGGACCTGACCCACAACCCAGGCATGTACCCTGGCTGGGAATCAAACTAGCAGCCCTTTGATTCAGTCTGGCACTCAACCCACTGAACCATACCAGCCAGGTTGAATTCTATGTATTTTTCATTCAAATATCTTTTATCTTTAAAGATGTGGCACAAAATATCATGTACCACATTTAAATAATTTACAAATTTATTGATCACTCTTTATTAATTATGAGATGCACCTTATGGGCCCCTGAATCCTGGGTCTGATGTACTGAACTTATTTTCATCAATCAGGTAAAAGTCATCTAATCTCTAGCCTACATACTTCATAGTTTACCTAAAATCTGGCTCAAAACAAATAGCCCTTTGTGACACAAGCTGTTTTCCTCCTTTTCCTAGTTTCTAGTTTCCTGCCTCAAAATATGGGAAAAAAGAGGAGGTTATTCTTCAGGTGAGCTGTTATCATTATACCGACCAATACTAAGGAGCAATTTTCTCTGCCGGCCCAATGTAGTCATCAAGTCATTTAACAAAGAAAAGAATGTATGTCCTACTTTTCTGTCTCATGTATTGATGCATATTTTTTATGATATGCGGTCCTTATTGTCAGGGCCAGCTCCTCCAATTCCTGGTCCTGTGACAGGCTTTTGTTTGACTTGTAGAAACCATTCTCTGCGTTTCTGTGTGGCAACCTGCTGTTCAGCTGCGTTCCTGCTCATACTCATTCTTGTTCTCTCATTCATTTCTATTTCCTTTCTTTTTCTCCCCTAGGGAGTCAAAGAGTCTAAAATTTCAGATGAAATTGTGTTAGGACAAAACTTTCCACGTTCTGAAATAGTTCTTTCTGTGATTTGAACTCACAGTGTTTCTGGATATACGCTCAGCAGTGGACCATGGTTTTTTATCTTAAAAAGCCCACGAGGCAAAATGACTGTTTAGAAGGAAAATTCTCCAGTGTTGGGCCTATGGGACAGTGGTAAAATAATCACTCAGTGAACAGTAGCCTCATGTGGGCTGGCTCTCTTCTCATCTCCATGCCCAGCTGGTCCCAGAGGGAGACCACATAATTAGGGGAAAGTGGGCACATAAAGATGTGAACAGCACTAGAACAAAAGTGACAGGGCAAGGGATCGCTCATTTTGACTGTAAGCAGTAAGAACCAATGAACATAATTTCATATGAGGAATACAAAAATATAGCTATCAAAAGTGAAATTACCTCGCAATCGTCCCAAAATCTCATTGGTGCCAGGTAAAGGCCAATTAAACCAGTGACTGTTTAACAGTTTATAAAATATTTCTCACATATAGTATCACATTTAATTTTTATAACAACTTACACTGAGGAAAAATTAGAAACTTGTCAGGGTCAAATCAGTGGAGAAAGTTTGCACAATAGAGCTCACACTCCAGCATCAGATCAGTCTGTTTCCAGGACATGACACTACCACTTATTTAGCTGTGTGACCTTGAACAAGGCACTTCACCTGCCAAAGCACTACTGTGCTGAAGGACCAAATGTGGGATAATAACAATAATACCTACTTCATGGTTCTTAAGGAATAATCAAGATAATGCATGCAGAAAATTCATTATACTTTCTAGTATACAGTAAATGCAGAAATATTGTTATGATTAAAACCATAAAATAAAACTAGGGTCGAAACCCCAAACTCAACCTCACATTCCATAATCTCACTCCTTGGAAGCTTGGCAGATTTTGCAAATTGTCTTTCTCACATATAGTGAATATTAAATAAGGTATATTTGATTGAACATTCTTCCCCCACTTGGGGATTACTTGCCACTTAATACAGCTGTTTCAGCCACATTCTTTTTAGCCTCATACCAAAAGGATAAGTCACATCTTTATGATAAATCGAGACCCCTCATCCTCATTCCCAACAAGAGCCTCAGCTCTGCAATGACCGAGGGCAGCCTCTTCTGAAGTCTTTTATTAGCAGTGCCACATTCAAACAGAGTAACAGGGTCTACTTCAGGGGACAGCCCCCCGTCACTCCTCTGAACCTACCCATTGGAGATGGGATTTGACTCCCATAACTGCTATCCTTTATCCACTCCCTAAGCAAGTGCTATCTTTCCTCTTTAATTCTCCCAGCCAGCTTCTTCTGTGTAAATAACAACATGTGTGAGTCCTACCTCTTTCTAGAGATATGAAAAGCAACCTTCTTCCAGAGGCTGCAAGGCAATGGTCCACAGGGTTAATGCTTATGTAGTGTTTTGTTTAGTCTATACATTTAATTACAACACTAAGCCAATATGTAGGTAATCCTATTCCAGTAAAAGATTTTCTAGCTTCTCTTGAACCATCAGAATACGTGGGTATGCAGCATTCACATTCCCACAGTGAAATGGGTAGGACTGATAAGATGCTGCCCTCTTTGGTGGATCAAGCGCTCTCTGGTTTGCCATGAGCCCTACTGTTCTCTATTATACTTTATCCACTTCAATCATTTAGATGATCTTCCTGGACCTTCTAAGAGTTTGGGCTTTATATCCTTCAGGATTTGATAATTACACCTTTCTATATGCTCATCTCTCACTATGCTGTATTTTCTTTATAAGCTTTTGGAGATCAAGACTCCTCACTGATCAATTCTAATGCCTAGTACATCACTGTGTTCCCCATGCAGTCGCTGCTCTGTGTTAACAATGAAGACACACAGTCCGTGTGAATTGCCTGGGAACTCTGATCACACCACCCTTCCTACTCATCCATTTTTTCAAGCTCAGGAAGGAGCAGAGCCTTACTAAGCCCTGCATGTATTACTCAGGTCATTATCCAGTTTTAATCCCTGATCTTTAAAGTGGGTATGAAGACACAGCACATCCTTAGAATTCAACAGCAGTTTCTGAACCATAATCTCAGCTTCTTGTCATCCGATGTTTAAAAGTTGCTATATCATCTTAATTTTGTTCTCTGATGCCCAGTCGTACCACCACCATCACCTACTGGGTGACACTGCAACCCAGTACTTTGTAAAATTGTTGGCTCTTTATAAAAGTTTCATGTCAAATAAGGATCATTCATCTCAGTCTTGTCATTATTACCAACAGACATTTTCATTCATGCATTATTACTTCAACTCTACTTCTCAAAAGTGAAACGTGGTGGCTTATAAGAAAAGTTAAGTAAAATAACACTCAATAGGCAGAGGAAGCACGTATTTGAAAGCGTGATTTGAAAATTGAAGAATGATAATCATATCCTAAACCTGGATATATGACAGCTGTTACAAGTCAGCACAAAATTTAACTATGAGTTTCCTAGCAGGCAAGGGAAGCAAGAAACATGCTTATCACTCCATGCCTGGATTATTTCAATAATTTCTTGCTTGCTCTAGTCTAAATCATACATCTCCTTGTCTGCGCCCTCTTATTTTGACCATGATTATGTGGCCTTGAAGCCAGGGCTGCAGTCATCTCCAGAGTCTGTTGGAAAAGGATCTGATTCCAGCCTTACATACATGGCTATTGGCAGTGTCCAGGTCCTCACTGGCTGTGGGCCAGAGACATCAATTCCTCCTCATGAAGGGCACTCACCAATAGTGGCTGGCTTCTCTTGAACGAGAGAGTGACAGAGGGCACCGAAGACAGAAGCCACAGTCATCTTTGTAATCTCAGAAGTGACATTCCTTTACATCTATCGCTTGCTGTTTCTTAGAAACCACTCAATAAATCCAGGCCACACTCAAGGGGGAGGGATTACACAGAGGGGAAAAAAAGAGATAGAGATTACTAGGAGCGATCTCAGAGGCTATCTGCCACAAAGAACTTGACTGTCAGGAATAGATAAAGTTGCTTCTTGAGGGATGGATTGGGGACAAATCATGAAAGACCTTCTATGCCAGGCTAAAGAATCTGGAATATATGGAAACGATCATGGAACCTCCAACACAGTTATCCTGTGATAAATTCACACACTAAAAAGATGATTCCGGATGTTTGCGATGCATCTGTTGCACTGCATTGTGGTAGCCACGAGAGCAGGAAGGCCAGTTCAAAGGCAGTTACGCCAAGGGGTGAGGTCTCCCTGGTAATTCTTTCCCTTTCTTTCAACAAGAGTTTGTATTGTTCCTATCTTTCAAGATTCTTTTCAGTATCAAAAAATAGCCACATTCACATGTGGAAATTATTTTAAACCGTATATAATAAGGTATTTTATTCAAGGGTTATAATAATCTTGCATGAATTAAAAGATGTATTTGGAAAGAGCTTTAAAAACAGAAAATGTCATGGTCATCAGACACAGAGACTGAGAAACGGTTATAGATTTAAGGAGACAGGATGACTCAGTGCAACCCAGCATCCTGGATTTGATCCTAAACAGACAAAGACATTGGTAGAAAAACTGGGAAAGCCAAATATAATATGGAGTTTAGTACTGGTATTGTGCCACTGTTAATTTCTTAGTTTTAATGGGTGTTCCATGGTTAACATTACAGAAAACCGAGTGAAGTACACATAAACAAATCTCTATTATCTTTACAACTTTTCTGTAAATCTAAATGTATTTCAAAATCTAATATTAATAAAGGAAAAGAAAACAGCAGGAAAAGGAAAAAGGAAAAAAACAAAGGAAACAGGAAAAAGAGGGAAAAAAATATATGACATTTCAATGCTTAGTTGACAATTCCCGAAAAAGCTTGGATGTGACTGCCATTAGAAATCACTGGTCTCTTAATTCCGAGGAAAACAACTTAAAATCAAGCTCTGTGGGTGGTAGATGGTGAAAATGCTGCCAGACTCCTGGCTGCAGCACCGCAGCGAGGAAGCAGAGTTCAACTTATTCTCAGGAACGGGTCACACTAATTAAGAAAAAAGATAGGGAAGGGCCCTTTGGGAAAAATCTGAAATTCTCTATTAAACTGATAGAAATGTTAAGGTTTTTGTTGAAGAACTCGTAGTTTGTATTTAAAAGGAATGCAAAGCCCAATTGCATGATGGCCTAAGTGTACACATTGGGGTAAGAGACAGCTTGTGTTTGGCTCCTGAAGTGTGTAAGCAAGTAAAAAGACAGTTCTTCTGATATCGAGGAAGGTCTCTGGTTTTTGCTCCCATAGGAAGTGGTTTGGTCCATGGCTGCAAAAATAACTCCCTCACTTACCTGCTTCTTCATCAAATGGGGATTTCAACTGGGTTTTCTGAAAGAGGTAATTCCCGTTAGCTCCCAGGGTAGCATGGTGAACTTGGCACATAGGGTTTGGTCAGTACGTGTTGTTCTTTAATTGATTTGTTTTAGCTGTTGAATGCTTTACCAGGAGAAATACGACAAGGTCCTGAGTGAATTACACAGGGAGAAATTACTTTAGATTTATCTGCTTTTAATTTCAAACCTGCAAGCAAATCTTAAAGGCAGTCCTGTTGCAATCCTGGCCTTCTGAGCTCGGCTGCTTTCCGGGGTGCTACTGTTTGCAGGCCGCAACCCCCAGAGGCTAACTTGGGCACCTACATGATAAGACAAGTAAATGTTTAATCGATAAAGCAGAAACTTTACGAGGGAATGTGTCCAGATTTATAGAAAGTCATTTATTCAATGTTTTAAAAATCTAGGCTCAACTATACATAGGATGTGGATATGAATTAATGGGCAAAATTAGCCTGCCTACCCTGCGTTTGTCATTGCTAAGTAGAGATAATAAAGTATGTATCTCAAAATGACTGGTATGAAGTGAATTGCTTCTCCAGCAAAACTGATATGTTGAAGCCCTAATCTCCAATATGATGGTATTGGACATGAGGCCATAGAGAGGAATGAGGTTTAGATGAGTTCCTGAGGTTGGGGCTCTCCTGGGGCGACTAGTGCCCTTATAAGAAGAAACACCAGGAAACTTGCTCGCTTGCTTTCTCTCTCTCACTCCTTGCCCTTTTGTTACCGTAGATAGTTAGCTACCTATTAATAAGGAAGGAAGCAAAGGGAATTGGACATCGTGGAGCCTAATGGGTTGGGGAACATAAAGCTGTTGCTTAGTCAGCAAGCTACAGCTTCACACATTCCAGAGGATCACAGCATTGCCCTGCCAGGGATTAACACCTCTCCCTTTCCGCTTCTGATATCAGACTGTTGCAGGTAGCAGGGGGAGGTAAGCACATAGACAACAGAAGTCAAAATGGTACAGGGGGAGGAGCTTGATAATAGAAGCCTATCAGTATAACCTGAAAATGGGGGTAGATCTCTCAGAAGCCCCAAAAAGCTTGGGAAGTTTATTTGTTTTTTCAAAAAAGCTCCTGATCTTTTTTTCAAACCCAAAATAATATAATCCCAAGAAACAAAAAAGAGCGTTCTCGAGCGTTCTCTCTCTCTCTCTCTCTCCCTCTCTCTCTCAGGAACCTGCACTTGCCTGTGCACTCATGTATTCTTTCTCCATAACCATGTGGCCCTAGCAGTCATGTGGCCATAGCCCCCCAGACTTCAAATGCAGGCTCCAGTCTGGAGCCTGGATACTGCAGCACAGCAATGGATTACCGCTGGAAACACAAGCTAAGCTAGCTGGTTGGTGAGACAGGCTGGACTGGACTAAGCTTAAATATGACACAGAAACTCTGGACACTGACTAGCTTTTGTTTTGGTCTTGCTGAAGACACAGTTGGACTTTTTCCATGGCAGGATGGATGGAGATGGGACACAGGGACAGCCTTCCACCAAAATAAATCTTGCTGCACCACACTCTCCCACACCTGGGTTGGTGAAATGCTTCTCTCTCGATCCCATGAAAGAGCTCTACTTCCACTGGCAACATCATGAACAGAGAGAAAAGGCAACCATCTGCAAGCCAGGAAGAGAGCCCTCACTGGAGGACCAAATTAAAGAATACCTTGATCTTGGACTTCCAGCCTCCAGAACTGTGAGGAATAAATTTGTTGTTTAAGCCATCCACTCTATAGTATTTTATTATAGAAGCCTCAGCTGACCAATACAAGGACAATTTAATAATACAAAGGGGAATACTAATTCAGTTCTAAACACTGAGGTGTAACAATCTTTCTTCAAAAAACATTGAAAGTGAGAGGGGCCAAGGAGTGGATTTTGAAGGATTTGGGACTGGATCTGATCCTTGCAGGCTTTTCCAATCTATATCAACTAGACTCACTGGAATCTTCAACTTGTAAGCATGGTCTCTTCCAGTCTCAAATCATCCTGACCATACCTAGGCCTCACCAGCTAGCAGTGGTCACATGGAATTTTCTGCTTTTAGAACTTGTATCTGCCAGAGAAGCCCTAGTCTTTGGTGCCCACCAGGTTCCTGCATGGCAATATTTCCTTACACAATTGGCCAGTCCTTACGGTAGGACTTTGCTTTAATTACCTTTCTTAGACTTGATTTCTTTATTAAGGTGAGACCCTATATGCTATGCTCTCACCAAAGACGGTGAGAAATTAAATGAGAGGTGTGGGAAGTAAATAAAGGATTTTGATAAATATGGAAGGATAGGAATGGAGACATCAATTGGAAATAAGAATGATATTTTTATCAAATAATCTAAACCTCCTCTCCCAAACACACACACCCTGACTAGTGAGACTAGATGAGCTAGGCTACGGAATAATGGGAAATAAAACCAAGGGAGCTAAATTACATGAAACTTGGGTGAACTTGTGTGATGGTTAATTTTAGATCTACATGACTGGGCTAAGGGATGCCCAGATAATAGGTAAACATATCTGAATGCATCTATTAGGGTGCCTTGGGACAGGATAAATTAGAGACCACAGCTTTCCTTGCTCTTTAACTTGCAAAGGGCAGGTCATGGGACTTCTTGTCCTTCGTAAGTGTGTGAGCCAAGTCCTTTAATAAATCTCCACTTACCTATCCACTCTATTGGTTCTGTTTCTATGGAACTCTAATGCAGATTGTGTCTAAAGTTTATAGCAGCAAGCAGAAGAAAGTTAACAACAGTGAAGGAATGGGTCCTGTTTTTCTCCTAGTAATACTCCACCAGCCTAACTGCTAGCAAGAGCTGGCTGCTGCCACACTGGAGACCACAAACGTATGGGTAATTCATTCATTAAGTAAAACACCCTTAAAACTTGTCTGTGTGCAGCAATGTGTCACAGCACAAACAGAATAAGCTGACAAGAAAGAAAGAAGTGTTTCTAAGTATTTCATTTTATTGAATCACATTTTGAGAAATGCTCGTCTAAGTAAAGAACTCTTCAGCACTTTTGCCTGAGAAAAATCTGTCTTAAGAATTATGTCTAATTGCCACACTTAACAGAGCCTTTGAAAGACCGATATTTGCCTTCTGTACCATTAGCAGCCTTCTCCCTAAAAATGAAAACATTCCTTGTTATTGAAATGTGATCTTACTCAATAAAGTCAAAAAGTGAAAAACATAAAACATTGTTTCTATTTGATTATTTGAATACGCGAGCATGTCAAAAGGTAAAATGGTCAACATAAAAAATAAAAGTGAAAGTGAATTCCTTTAATCCAATACCTTGCCTCATATAACCCTGACTTGAATCAAAATTAAAAGTGGGGTTTGCATACAGATTATTAGAGAGGTCAGGTATTGTTTCTAATAAGCAATAATTCTATAATATTGTATATATTGATAACCCAATACATAGTTTGTTTGATGGTATCACTAATGTGAAACTGTTACCATCATTTAAAATAAAAAAGCACAAGCAACTCTGGGAGGCACGAGGTAATCAGGCTGTAAGCGTCCTGTCTTTCAAAGCCTGAAGATTGCTAACTGAATTACTTGTTCCATCCTTTGAAGATTTTTAAGAAAATTTAGGGGATTATACTGTTGAAAATAAAAAAATTCCTCTATACTTGGACATGACTGACTGTTTTTTAGATATAGCAATAAGTAACTACCAGGACTAGTTACAGACCAGTCCCAATATATCAGTGCAATGCACTTCAGCAACCACACCTCGGAGAAAAAAAACTCCATCAACATTACCTGAAAATAATGATACTTCCATCAAGAAGGGACAACAGATCCTTAAATATTTTCTACTTCCAAAATCTGCTAGTTATAGTGTTACCATATGGAATTAGCTAAGTGTTATTAAATAGGGGGTGTAAAGGGAATTGCTACAGCTTTTCACACTCCAGGTGACCACAGCTTTGTGCTCCAAGGCGATTAACATCCCTCCTTTCCCCGCTCCGGCACCAGATTGCTGGGGGGTCGAAGGGGAAGCAGGGGGAGACAGACAAAGGCTTGGTAGAAGTCAAATCACTCAAGGGGAGGTGCTTGACCATAGAAGCCAGCCAGTCTAGCCTCGGGACCAATGGATTGTCTAACTGGAGTGGTCAACCTACGTCCCACAGGCCACATGCGGCTCAGGATGGCTGTGAGTGTGGCCCAACACAAAATCGTAAATTTACTTAAAACATTATAGATTTTCTTGTGATTACGTGTTGCAATGTATTTAACGTATGGCCCAAGACAACTCTCCTTCTTCCAGTGTGGCCCAGAGATGCCAAAAATTTGGACATCCCTGGTCTAGAGGGGTAGACACATCAAAAAGCTTACAAAAGCTTGGGGAGTAAAGTGATCATTTTGCAAGAGCTCCTGGTTATAACCCCAAGGGAACAAAGAAACTCTCTCTCTCTCCCTCCAGGTAGCACACTCACCCAAAGCATTCACCTGTTCTCTCTCACCCACGAGCACATGAACCTCAGGATCTAGCAGCTACACTGGCACACAGCACATGGCATAAGGGACTAACCTTCAATATGAAGCACAAACTCTGAACACTGGCTTTTGTTTTGACCTTGCTGAAGGCAAGGTTGAGCTTTTTCCAGGGCGTGACAAAGGTAGATGGGAAATTGGAAACCCAGGGGCAGATTTCCACCTAAACAAACCATCTTGACACACCACAGTCTCCCATGTGTGGGTCCTTGGAACGCTTTCCTTGTAATCCCATGTGATAGCCTGATTTCCACCAACATTTGGCGAGAAAGGCAGGAGAAGAAAGCATGGATCGTGGTGAGCAATGGAACCACACCACCCTGGGCTGGAGGTTCCATTCATCACTTCTCTCTCTCTTCCCTCTGCTGCTGTCTGTGTGGGCTTTCTGCTTCTTTTTGTATTTCTTCCTTCCCAGCTGCTTCAGACTCAGATGCAGGACCAAGTTGGTAGGTGCAGGCCAAGCGACCTCAGGCCTTGATACAGACACCACCCTCAGACCGACATACAGTAAGGGCGGGATCCGCTTTTATTCAGCCAGTCTTGGGTCCTTGCAGCAGCCTTAGTCCAAGAGAAGAAAGCAGCCACACTTTGTTCTCAGTGCCACCAAGACCATTGGCTCAGTGTTTTCAGCCCCTGTGAGATGGAGGCTGCTTAGCACCAGAGAATGCAGAACGCAATAGGTATTCATGTTCCTGGTGCTGATTCCATGGGTTTTGCTCCTAGTGCACTAAACCTGGGGCATGCCTACATTTCCCTTCCCCATTTGCAGCTTTGCATGCCCAGTCAGGCACACAGAAGGGGTGACCTTTCTCAATTTCAATGCCCTGCTGAGCTGTGCATGGTGGGCACATGGTTCCAGTCCCCTCTCACCCCTTCCCCCATTCCATCCTGGTTTGTTTGGGTCCCAGAAGCAGGAGGTTGTCTCTGCCACTAACCCCAGGGTCTTAGAGCGTGGCTTGCAGCCCAGCAGCTGCAGCACACATCTCCTGGCCTCGTCCACCGCTCCATCTCCCCCACTCTTCACCCAAGTGATTCTGGAGAGAGCTGATATCTGGAGCTGCTGCCAGGGTGTCACCCCTAGCAACCATGCGTAGCTAGGGTTGCTGCTGCAGCCTTGTAGTCAGAAGCACAGTAAATCCCAGCTCTCCTGCAAACACAGCTGCTCGTCTGCGCTTTTAGAAGACTGAGCTCCTAGTTCTCATTTATGTTTTTACACAGTACAGGCCTCACGTAGAAGCCCATCTGCCCTGCTGTCTCCAAAAATGGTTTGACTGGATTGGCTCATCAGGACTAGATGGTTGAGTTGGTGAAATATGGGGTGGTCTATAGGCTTCACTTGAAACTGCCCTTTTCTGCCCAAGTGGTTCAGACAAAAGAGGCTCACAGTTCTTCAGGGGGAAATCTCAGAATCTCCCTATCGGCACAATTTGAGTGAAGCGTGGTAAACAAGAGCCTTCGGACAGGTGTCACCGCTTCCTCCAGGGAAGCCACTCCTATAACTTAATCAGGGAAACTGTAAAGTTAGTCCCTCCCTCTATCACCTGGTTCTTACCTCCCACCAGACCTTTAGTTGCTATAGTTGACCTCATTTTTAGTCTATGCCATCTTAGCCTTTTGTCAACTTTGTTACTTCTCGAATTCAACAAGGATGCCAACTTGTCCAACAGTGCCATTCTGTGGACAGTGCCATCCTCTAGAAATCACATACGCTGCCTCCCAGGGACAGCCAACTGACCTGGACTGCAAAATCTCTCTGCCCTCTGGGAAGACTCCCCTTCCCTTTTTGTTCCTGTCTTCTTTTAACAGCTAGGAAGACCCTCTGAGCCTGGGATAAGCAGTACTACACCCCTTTGACAGCAAAAACAACTATAGAAGATGAGACCTTCTTCCATTTACCTTGTAAAATTACAAGGTTCAAGGTCTTTAGGGGGGAATGTTACCATAGGTAATTAGCTAATTATTATTTTTAAAAATGGATCGTAGGGAATTAGATATTTTGAGCTTAATAAATTGGGAAGCATGAGCCTGTTTGCTTCACCATGAAGCTGTAGCTTTTCACACTCCAGGGGACCACAGCATTGTGTTCCAAGGAAATTAACACCCTCTTTTCCCCCTCTGGTACCAGACTGCCTTGTGGGGAGCAGGTGGGGACAGGCACATGTGAAATAGGTGTCAAAATGGCATAGGGGGAGGTGCATAACCACAGAGGCCTGTTGGTCTAGCCTGGGGAACAATGGATGGGCTAGGCGGTGGACCCATCAAAAAGCCCATGAAAACCTGGAAAGTTGATTGAGCATTTTGAAAAAGCTCCTGGTAATAATCCCAGGGGAACAAAGAGTCAGGCACTTGTGTGCTTGCTCTCTCTCTCTCTCTCTCTCTCTCTCTCTCACTTACTTAGTAATGCACTCACTCCGTGTGTTCACACATTTTCTCTCACCCAGAAGCACATGACCATGTGGGTCTAGCAGCTACCAGGGTCTGCAGCAGATGGCACAGGCTCCAAAGGACTAAGCCTTAATATGAAGCACAAACTCTGAACCCTGGCTTTTGTTTTGGCCTTGCTGAAGATAAGGTTGAAGTTTTTCCACATAGGACAGAGGGAAGTGAGAAACTGGAAACTCAGGGGCAGATTTCCACCCAAAGGAACCATGTTGCCACACCACAGTGTCCTGTGTGTGGGTCCTTGGAATGCTCTCCTTGCAATCCCATGAACACACCTAATTTCCATTGACAACACTAGGACTTCATGATTTTAAGTGATAATCCTCGTATAAGTTCAGCTCTCTACTTTGCTCCAAGAGCCTGTCTTACATATACAGCTCTCCTTCAGTAAGCAATAAATTCAGTGTACTGGGCAGAGAATTCAGCTTTTGTTTGCTTCAAATAATCTTCAGTGTGTCATGCCAAAGGAAGTATCAGTTGTCTGAGACTGATTTCCTGTTCTTCCTGACACCTACTTGGGGAGCATAAAATCATCTCACTGATCAGTAGGATCCATATCACAGGTTCTCTATGATGGGAGAGGGGTACAATTTTGCTCTAGGGGACATTTGACAAAATCTGTAGAGACTTTTTGCTGTCATGACTGAGGGCAAAGGAGGGACACTAGTGTGTAGTAGCTAAGGCCAATGATGTTGTCAAGCATCCTACAACATACAGAACAGCCTCTCCATAGCCCAAAATGTGAATACTACAGCTGTTGAGAAACCCTGGCTTAAAACAATACAATGTGAAGAAGAATACTGGAAACGAGGCTTATTTTTAAAAGGGAAAAACTTGCGAAGATTTGAGTCACTTCTTTGTCTCCTTACTAACAAATGCACATTTTAATTGGCTTTCAAGTATTCCAGTTCTTCCAAAAATATTTCAATAAAGTACAACTAACAGCGGAAGAATGGACATTAAACTCTCGAGAGAGTAATATTTTCTCTTTCATCCCATCCCATCACATACTCTTCTGGCCTTAAAGGATAAAAACAGACACATTGATCAGCCCATCAGGTCTCTTCAGAATCAGTTCACTATAGTTGTTAAAGCCTAACGCCTGTAACTTTCCTTAATGCGCCTTCCACTTCATCAGATGAAGCTGTCCATGCCCTTTCCTCCTTCCTCTCAATCTTTTTTGGCACTGAGAGCTTGGAAGAGTTACTCGCATTCACCAATTCCTTTCCTCTTTCGCACTCTATTTCATTGCAAATAGGCTTTTACTCTCTTTTATTTATTCCAAATGTTTCCCTTAATGTCAGTCAGGACACCCTGATTTCCAGGTCCAATAGTAATTTATCAGTGTTTGCTCTACAGTACACTCCCACTTAACATAATCGGTAAGTCCTGGGAACTGCGCTGACATCATGTATGATAACATCCATTTTAACATAGACTAATTGATGTCAATCAGAGTTAAGTTCCTACAGCACCTCCATACCGTTATAATGGAATATTGAACAAAACATCATTCAAGGACCTGCTGTACGCCATAATAGGGTTTGTTCCTCCTTTTACCTGTATAATTTAATCCCCAGATTACTTTAACACAACTTTCTTTGCTCTAAGTCTCTGACATTTCCCTGTCTTTCCTGACCATCTTCCATTCACCCCTACATTTAGATATTTCTTAAAGTTCTATTCTCAGATATTTTTCTTCCTAATTACCATCTATAGAAGAATCCACGTCCCAAATCCTCATTTACAACCTCATTGTCTCCTTTACCTCATACATACGTTGGCGAAACATAGAGGGTTGACCCTGGTTGTCTGTACTCAAATTTTCTCCTGACTTCATTACCGAAATTCGTACACACTGTTAGTATGAGTGTGAGTTACTATAATGTCTTTGGGAAATATCTGTCAGTATCTTAAAAAACTGAATACACATCTATCTTACAGTTTAGAATTCCAATTCTAGGCATATACCGAATAGAAGTATGTACATGTGAACCAAAAACTGTGTACAAGATTATTCGTTGCAACATTAGTCATTATAGCAACAAACAACCCAAATGTGTATCAATAGAAGGGATCAATGAGTTTGTGGTATATTCCTCCAATGTAATACTATGTAGTATTGAAATGAAGTACTACATGCAGATATGGTTGCATCTCACAGATAAAATGTTGAACAAAAGAAGTAAACACAAACAACTATATCTAGTATTAACTTCATTTATATCAAGGCCCCAGAAAGACAAATCAAATTTCTGGTGAAAGAAGTCAGAATAGCAACTACCTCTAGGGGGTAATGTATGATACTTCTGGGGTGATAGCAGTGTCCCATATCTTAATCTGAGTGAATTACACAGGTGTGTCCACTTTGTAAAATGTTATCAAGCTATATACATGTGCAATATGTCTACCCTGTACATATTAAACCATTTGAAAACATTTCCAGAACACATCTTAGATAGTTCAGATGTTCAAATGTGTTTCTAGGCTCTCTTTTTATAATCAACAGAACTATAACTTTCTCACAATATTGTGGAGTCCTCCTATCATTACTCAAACTGTGTGGGATTTATTTTTCTAGAAAAATGAGTCCCTGGCCACGATATTGTCATGTGATTGGCAACCTCACTATATAACTTGAGAAAAGTCATAACTATTCATATTCAAGAATACAGAACCCAAAATCTGCAATATTAAAGCTGTCTGCTGGGTCACTTTCAGCCCATGCCACTTAACATTTTTCATAGTCTTCATAAGGAAGTTTGAAAATCATGCTCTATAAGATATAGAAATACTTCTATGACCTTTTTGAAAACTATTCTCTTGACTCTTCTCATTTCAGTGTGATTGAATTTCAATGAGACTCTGATTTCTTTACAGAAATGTGCTTATTAGAAACTAAAAAGTTAAATTGACTTTAATCCCTGTAATATAATGAAATTAAATGATAATCATACTAAAATAATCACAATAAAATACATTTTCTTTTATGATTAAGTATTATGGTGAGAATGTGTATTTTTGCCAATTAAGTGGTCTTCTCCCATA
>VMDR010010930.1:0-29606 GCA_007922815.1 Macrotus californicus
CCAGATGATTTGTATACACACTATAGTTTGAGGAACAATGTATTCGTTAACTGTATTTTATTTATATTAAATTTTCTGAATTTGATAATATATAAGTCAATGTGATATTTCAGAAAATTTCTTTGTTCTCTTGAGATGCATGCAAAAGTGTTTAGGTTTGAAGGGTCATGATGTTTGCACTTCAATCTGAAATGCTGTTTTAAAATGATGAGTGATAATAAGAAGTAAACATACATAGTGACAATAGTAAGTAAACATATATATTATTACTGTAAGGGTGGGTACAAAGTATGTGGGAAAGTGTTTCTAATTAGTGAATCTAGGTAAAGAGACAAGTGCTAATTGTCCTAGTCTTGTAATTTGGAATAATCAACTTGGCAAACATTTCTATTAGGGTTGAAAATTCACATAATCTATCTTCCAACAATTCTACTACTAGATGTATATCCAGGAAAAATGTGTTTCCATTTCTACTAAGAGACACATACAAGAATGTCCAGAGTAGTATTGTTTGCAATGACCCCAAACTGAAAACACTCAAATGTTTATCGACAATAGAATAGAAAAACTATGGTAAAAACATACAACAGGATACCAAACAACAATGGAAATAAACTACAGCTACAGACAATATTCATGGTTCTCACAAATATCTATTGAATAAAAGAAGCCAGAAGTAAAATAATGCTTATTGTATAATTTTATTTTAGTTGACAGATGTAAAATTAAGTGGTAAAAGTATAAATAAAAGTTATTGATTTATTACTCTACAGGTCAAGATAATGGTTATCTATAGGAGAGAGAGAAATGGTTGGGTTTTGGAAGGAACTTGGTTAAGATTTATGTGCTGGCAAGAGTCTAGTATCTGAACTGGAGATAGTTTCATGGGTAATTGATTTATAATTCATTGAGCTGAACATTTGTGTTATATGTACTTTCTGTATATATGTGTTATATCAGGGCAAAAAAAAAGAAGTTTAAAAATAACACAAGGGCTGCTCTGGTTGCTATATGGAAAATGGACTTGAAGAGATAAGAGTAGAACAGGGAGGCAGGAGGGCCTTACCAGAGTCTATGTGACAGACAATGATGGTATGGACCAGAATGGTGGCTGGGAAAATTGAGCTAAGTGGATGGATTCTAGACATAATTTGGAGATAAAATTAATAAGACTTGTTAATAGAATATATGTGTACACTGAGTTCTATTCCCTCCAGAAAGAAGATATAAAGAAGAGCATGTCAGATTTTTGAACTGAGTCACTATACAGCTGGTGGGCCATTCACTGAGATGAGGAAGAACAAGAAAGAAAAGATTTTGAAAGGAGAAACCAGGAGTTCATTTTTGGAGTGTACAGAGAAAGACAGTGGAGGCCGGGACCAAATCTCAGGGCACTCTGGAGAATGTGATGTCACAGAAAGAAAAAGAAATGAATGTTTTAAGAAGGAGGGATTAGTTAAGTAAGATGAAATCAGAGAAGTGAGTTTTGAATTTGGCAAGATAAAGATTATGAGTAACTATTGCAAGAACAATTTTGGTGGAGAGGTAGACAGAGATAAAAGCTTGTTTGAAGTGAGTCAATGAGAGGATGAATGTGAGAAAGTCAAGGAAGCAAGAATTGGCAACTCTTAAGACATGTTGCTATGGAACTGAATTAGATAAATGCATAGTTCCTAGACAGAGATGTGTGGTCAAAAACATTTTCTTTAAATAAGGAAGAAACAATGGCCCATTTCTAGACTGATGAGAAAAATTCAATAAAAGGAAAATGCTGATGCAGGAGAAAGATCGAATGCTTCCAGGGATGAGGTCCTTGAGTAGAGAAGAAATTATGGGTTTTATTGAGCATCCATTCTGTGGCAGGCATTGTTCAAGGAACTGTAAGTATTAAGCATTCATTATCTGCCCTCAAGGACAGCACAGAGCAGTGGGGGAGAGAGATTAGTAAACTAACAACACAGTGTGCTGTTAGTATATAGGAGTGCATGATTTACTCCAGGAGGACAGAGCTCCTAGGAAAACCTTGGAAAGACAGTGAAGACTTTCTCAAAGAAATAATACTTAAGAGGAGCCTTAAAGATTTCATTTAAATCTAACCAGATGTGGGAGAGATAATACAGTAAAAGTTCTTTCATAAGTTCAGCACTGCTAATCTTTCCAGCTTTACTATTTGTCACAGTGTCCCTGCCTCTAAACATGCACATCTGAAGGTGCATTCACATCAGAATACCTCCCATTTGCCTAACATGTTATGCTATTTTATGATGCTCATGCTGTTGGTATTCTGTGAAATGCTCTTTTCTTTCTGGTGAACTTCTACACATCTCTCAAGATTTAGTTCAAAAGTCATTTATTCTCTAATACCCCTTCTAAGTCTACAGGCAAGAGAAAATGCTCTCATCTTTGTGCTCCCATGGCACATTGTAAGTGCCTCTATGTCATGGGATAATTGTGACTTTTTTAGGGGGGGAGTTACTCGTATGAATTCTGGTGCCAGGCTTCTCAAGTCAAATTGTAGCTCTGCCATTTACCAGCTGTCATCTTCAGCAAGTTTCTTAATGTCTATGTGTCCCAGTTTCCTCCTTTCTAAAATGGGAGAAATAAAACCAACCTGCTGGAGTACAAGTGAGAGAGGGCTCAAAAAAAGGGGGATGGTGCAGAGGATATAGAAGCAAGGAACACCCAAGATAAAAATCCCAGACTTTGTGGGTCTTCCTGCAGGTCTGCCCTATTTCCCCTTGACTAGCCTTGTCTGCCTTCCCTGGAGAAGTGATGGGTGTAAACCTACTTTTGCCCCACCCTGAACATTTTGGAGGGAAAATTGGTTCTGGTTTCTATCTTCAAAACTGTAAATGTGTTGACTATGCATTATGTGAGATTCTAGAAATGAAACTGGTTTTATTTTTGACAAGATCTTTTTTGTCTTCTGCATACGCTCTCTTTCTGTATTTTTTTTTTTAGGTGTACTGTCCACTTTGCCAATTTGTTCCCATAGAAACAACTGAAAATTTACAGCTTATTTAAGTGGGTATGAGAAGAGGCACAGGTTGTTGTGGGTATGAAATGAATATATACTGCAAAGCACTTAGAGCAGTGTCCGGCATGTTGAAAATATGCTCAATAAATTTTAACTATTATTACTATAATTATATATGTTTTTCTACTATAATGATAAGAATAGATCTTATTTATATTTATTTTTTGTATCCTGCCATTCTTCTACCACCCCAAGCAACTTGCCCTTGCATGATATGAAGGAGCTCAATAAAGACATACTGGAAGGGATAAATGAATGAACTCCCCTCCCCTATCCCCAACTGGTTTTATATAGCAAGGCTATTTTCTTGGTCTGTCCTTTGGGCTTAGCATACATTTAGACATAAGGCACTCATGGCACAGTGATATCTGCATGACTTTTTAAAGTGCTGGCTTCTAAAGATGTCTGAAGTCACAAGAGTATCAGGAGAGATGGTGCATTAAATCCTTAAATATTGGTGTGATTGCTGAAAGAATAAAAGGTTGCAAGAATAGAACTTCAAGGTCAAAAACTTCAGTTTTCTTCTTTGTTAGGACATCCCTTCTCAACAAGCTTGACCAATAATCAGTCTTTTAAGCTTTACTTAAAAGTAGGTAATCAGGACACTTCTCTCTGGGGAAAGTGCAAACACTGGATGCCAGAGTGGGAGTAAGAGAGAACCAAAAAGAGGGGAAAGGGCAGAGAATAGGGGAAGAGGGGACACCCAAGACAAAAAGGCCTGTAGGTTTGCCTGCAGGTCCCGCTCTGCTTCCTCTGCCCAGCCTTGCCCAACTTCTTTGAAGGAAGAGTGATGTATGTACTGGAGGAAAAATTGGTCCTGATTTTTATCTTTTGAAGTCACCAATGTAATGACAGTGACATGTGTCTGATTTTTAAAAGAAAACTGGTTTTATTTTTTGATACAGTCCTTTTTGTCCTCTGTGTCCCCTCTTTCTCTTTTTTTTCAAGTGCACTGTCCATTTTGCCAATTTGTTTCCGTGGACACCATTGACAATTTATAGGTTATTTAAGTGAATCTGAGAAGAGGCAATAGTAATAAATAAAGGCATAACATGTGCAATAAATTGTGAGAGTGCTCTGGACTGCCCATCTTCTACCTACTTACCACTTAGCAATCCAAGTTTGCAATGATAATTTATAGTGCACTAGACTTTTTTTCTGGATGTGAGTGGTAGGAGGGAGGTAAAGAGTTGTTACTCCTCATGTCTTTGGATATAATAATGGAAGTTGTGGCCAATTGGAGTAGAAGAGGACATTCTCAAAGGATCCTATGGATTATTAGTTGCTGTCTGGCTCCCACAGAGCTGTAGCACCTACTCCTGTCAGGGCAGCTAGGGCAACTGTGATTCCTAAACTGACTACAAACAGCAGGGAGGGAAAAGCTAGGGATTTTGTCCTTTTTGCTGATAGTGAAGGGGATAGATGGAGCAGGGAAGAGATGGTTACTGAGAGATACAACAGACCGATGCCAAGAGTAGGAGGCAATCTCTGCATACCAGGGGACCATCTCCATAGAAGGCAAAGCAGGGAAAACAGGAGAGCTGGGCTCCAAAGGGCTGGCTGGCTTAAAAGAAGAGGTTTTTTTCCCCATCTAGACAAGTGTACTTTGTACTCCATTCTCATCCTCTGTCCCTCAATAATTATGGCACTTAGGTACCATTCCTCGTGGTTTAGGTATAAATTAGTAGGGAGAATGTGGGGAAGGCTGAGACTTATAAGAAATAAAAAAGCAAAAGGAATAAGGATGGGGGGAATAGATAGAAATGTAGATACGTATATAGACAGAGTGAGAGAAAATTCAAGACTATGTTAAGGAAAAAAATAAAGCAGTAAGTTCTAATGATAAATCTTCTACTACTGACCATCTGCCATTTCCCCAGCATTCTGCTGGGCACCATGGGGGGGAAAAATGAAGGTCAGAATTTTTCCCTGGAAAATTTACAATGGGTGAAGGAAAATGTCAATGTCAAAATAAAATTTATTTCTCCAATTCCGTAAGTCTTATCTGTAAGGGAATAAAGAGTTAAAGCTGAAATAATGGTAAATCATACTTTGCACAAGGCCAAACATCCCGAGAGAATGCAGCCACTCTTGTTGCTGTGGATGAGTGCTGGGTTAGTATCAAACTAGGATGTCAAAATGTCCCCTGGTCAAAGCTCTGGAAAATAAAGAATTTGAAGAAAATAGGTCACATTTCTGTTACGGGAGTGGGCTAACCAGGTTAGCCTTAGCAGTCACCCCAGTGCCCCAGTCTTGAGGCAAATACTTGTACTAAGGCTTAGTTGGGATTTTATGTATCAATACCGAGAAGTGACAAGATTGGGGAGCTAAGAAGAGGCTGATCACCACTCTGGAGTAGAAGTTCTAACTGGCTAAGTGTGAAAGAAGGGTGGAATCTAGAGAAATTTTGCTCGGCTCCTCCCCGTGTACACACAGATTAGAATCTCTAGGAAGTATGAAGATGGCACTCTTAGAGTTTAGAGTGTTCAAATACATATGATTTGGTGGAGCATTTTAAAGAATACTAAAATACCCATCCTGTTTATCAATTCTAGTCGCTTGAAGCTGCACTGTGATTACATGAGGTAAGGGGCTCTGAGTAAGTATGGTGCAGAATAATCACAAAGATAACTTGGGACCATGGTATACATCAATGATGAGAATAATCAGATACAAGTCAAGGCCTAATGCGGGCCTAAATTTTACTAAGGAACGAGAGAAATATCTCAAGATGGGGTTTATAAAGGTGGATGACCAGTTTAAGAAACCCTAGGAATAAACCAAGTGAACAAAATATCCAGTGGATGACATACTCCTCTGCAAGTTCCTGAGAAACTTGTCTATTGACAGTTCCACCAGCCAGACAGAAGACATGCCAACAGATGAATAGCCAGATAAATACTGCATACAGTAATTATGCATCAGCTATAAATATGGTGAGCTGATGTTTTGTGCCCTCAGGGAAGTGCAGTTAAAAATCAGGATAGCGATTTTGTTGAGAAGGGAATCTGAACTCAGAGAACCTGAGTTCAGAATTTTAAATAGCCCTGGAGAGTGGGCCATCATAATAAAGCATTATACACTACCAAGGAGAATTTTGTTTCCCTGTGTCACTCCCATGATGTTTGCATGCAAAGAGGTTAAGATCCTTTCAGGCCTCTTTGTTTCTTGCAGCAGGATTCCTTGGGCTGTGATGTCCATTTATGTTTCAGTATTTTGCCACAGGCAATCTGGTCTGGGTGCTTTTTTCTTTGCTTGGATCCTCCAGTGCAGTAATAATAAGATTAGCTGCAAAAAAACAAACATCTTGACCTCAGTCTTTGCTGGAACATGTTCTCTAACGTTAGGGAAGTCTAAATTCTGAAGCTGAATCCTGTGTATAGGGAGAGGAAAAAAAATGTAAGTGCTCCTCAGAAAGTTGTAACTCTGCAAGTGATTTATGTTTTCTGCTTTGTAAGCTGTGATAGAAATGCGGTCTCAGGTTCGAAGATAAAGTGTATTATCCTAGTGTTCAAAATACAGGTCCCCAGTTGAAACATTCCCCCACTCTGAGTTGCTGTAATTTTGGTTAACCACTTTTTCTTCTTTCATCCTTGAAAATTCTTTGTTTCCCATTATTATATAATACTCATAGGTCAACAATGATCCTAGGAAGTGGCTGCCCTCTCTCCATTTTAGTAACAGAAACAAGTAAAGGAAGTGATTCCAGTTGGCGTGTGCTTTTATCCATTGTGCGTTAGTCCAGAGCTTGTGGGAGAGGGGAACTGGAAGGCTCAGGGTCAGGCTCACATTGCATGTCTCCTGCTGGAGTTCTACCTCAAAATGAAAGTGCTCAGGACACATGTCTACTCAAAAGTATTTTATTGGTTCCGTATCACTTATTGCTTTGAATCTAGATTTCTTAGCATGACATCCACAGCCCTTCCTACTATGGCCCCAACCACATTAAGTCTTATTGTTCCTTACTGTCCACTGGTCACTTATCCCTAGAATCACATCTACCCCACCACACCTTTATTTCTTCTTGCCTTTGAATATTTGGCCTTCTCTTCTTGGAATTCCATTATTCTGCTCTGTTACATCTCCTGTCCAATTCTTCTTCCTGACTTACTCATCCTCAAAGATCCAGCTTAAATGTATCTGTGTGAAGTCCTCCTGAACAATTCTCCTGATACAGATGTAGTAAAACAATCCCTTTACTTGTCTCTTTTTTAGTAAACTGGCTCACTCAAAGTCAAAGGTGGTTTCTCATTAACCCCTAAATTTTCCAATGCCCAGCAGAATGCTTAACACTAAGCACCCAGTAGGAAAAAAGAAAAGAGATAATGGATACTAGTGAAATACAAACATTGGTGAAAAGGAACAACTACATTAAAATTACATATTGTCTTTTTGAACATGGGTTTCATATTTTTTAATACAATTATATTCTCCATATTTATTTCATTACTAGAAAATAAGCAAAAATTTAAATTCAAAAGAAAATCACAAAGTCCATTCTCTTTTGCTAGTCCATAGAGGAACTTCAGATTTACATGATATGGATAATTATTTTGCTTATCTATTTTTGCATTACAAGCTACCCTAAACTTTAGAGGCTTAACATAATTATTTTACTCACATTTTTTTGAGTCAGGAATTTAAGAAGGATTTTGCTGAATGGTTGATCTCTACAGTTGAAAGGTCTCCTTCAAGATAGTTGCTTTGTACATGGTGCTCCTTGACTTCTCTCTTCTCTTGCTGTGACATCTCATCCTCTAGGGCCTCTTTAGCTAGTTTCGATGTCTCACATGATGGTCTCTGAGGAGTTACAATTCTCACCTGATGGCTGCCTCCCAGAGGCAGGAAGGGAATGCTGCCAGACCAGTTAAGCACTATTCCTGGATCTGGAACTAGTCATTTCATCCATACTTTATTGGTAAAAGTAGAGTCCAACTAGATTTGATGGGATAGAGAAGTGGACCCATCTCTTAATGCAATGCAATAAGGTGACATTGAAGAGAAGCATGTGAAATGGAGCATGTTTTTGCAGCCATCTTTGGGAAATACAACCTTTGATGTAATTAATACATTGATATGTTTGATAAATCAGTGCCCAAGGGACTTTGTCATAAAAATTAATTAACTCTCCAGAAATACTCAATGCCATTCACTATGATAGGTTTAATCCAATGTAAGCTGCTTTTTGTAGTCTCTCTGCCGTAGAGACGGACTCTCTAAAGAGGAGAAGGAAAACTGGGCCTGCTGTTCTTCATCTATATCATTTGATCACATTTATCTTACCTAACATACTATAGAATCACAAGGGAGTGTGAGTTCTGCTTCATATGATGAGTACTTACTTCTGTAGAACTCATTTCCCCCAAAGGTGTCTTTAGGTAGATTCATGGGTAATCGACCTCTTGAAGCTGACCACATGTGGAATAAAGTTTTTCAAGCTGTAAGTTGTGATCCTATTATTGGATCATGAAATCAGTTAAGTAGGTTGGGGCCAATAGTTAAACATTAAAAAAAGAAAGAAAGAAAGAAAGAAAAGCAATGGAATACAAAGTACTAGTTATACACAGCATAGCATACATATAAGTATGTTTAGGTGTCATTGTGTGTGTGTGAGTGTGTGGATACTGCAAACTCTACTTCTAACTCTGAGCCACAGTCAAAATTGCTTTTAAAGCCGCTAAAATAGGATATCTGTGTCCTCTCCTGAACCCTCTCTTGGTGCTACTTTCAAAGGCAAAACATGGGACTAGAGGGACCATGGGTTTGATACAGCATGGCATTTCTGATGTTCTGATGAAAAATATTTTGTTTGGGGCTCAGAATGACAAACAGCTCAGAGTTCAGTAGAAACATCATTTTCTAAGAGAAGAAATTGCTTTACAGACAGAATACAGCAAAATGAAATATCTCACCTCCACAGCTTATGCCCTCTGTCACCTATAAAGAGTTTTTATATGACTTTTTCTTCTTTTATCTTTTCGAACTTACATTTGGTTGACTAGATTTCCCAAGAGCTTAATTCTTCACCTATCCAGTGCTTCTGACCCTTGACAGGCCACCCGACATAGTCCAGGTTAGATCCTAAAGTACTGAGAAAGGCCTAGTCCTGTACTGATGCCTGTATCTGGTTGCCCTGGAAACTCCTTCTGCCCCAGTCTCAGCACAGGTTTGAGAGGTCAGCACAGAGACAGGTTTTTCAGACTCTGATCTTTTATCTACCGCACAGTGTCCTTCCAGCAGACAAAATATTTCACTGCTCCTGTCTTCTAGGGCATAGTTTTGACTTTCCAAGTCAAAACCCTTGAAGATTATGGTTTGGTATGAACAGTAAATACAGTTTACAAAGTGCTTCTCAGATATACTCTTTCACTTAATATTCAGAGCAAACTTAAGTGCTGGGTATTATAAATCTTTTTGTTTTAAAGTTGGAGAAGGTGAGGCTTACAGAGGTTGAATGACTTGTGCAAGGTCATTCACGTATATTAAGCAGCAGGCCCAAGATTTGAATTTGACTCCAAATCTTACACCACTCTGCCTTCAGAGGGAGAGAAAAATGGGCCTGAACTGGCTCTCTGGACTTTTGCAATTTTCTTGATTTTATTTTAAGTTTCTTTCCTGAGGATGCCTTCAGGGCATCTATTCATTTACTGGTCCAGCTCTCAAAATCAGGAGATAGTTCAAATTTTGTCCTACTTCTTCTAGAAGTTAATGTCACTGCCAAAAAATAATAATAATAAAAGTGATATAAGGGAAAGTGTCCAATGATGGCCAAGGGGAGGTATTTAATATGGGCATGTCATCTGGCTTGGACTTGTCAGATTTCTGTACTTCTGCTTGGCCCTTGATTTGTGCATGTCACTACTGAGCCCCTGAAGCGTTGGTATGTGATTATAAAAAGGGGACATCACATGACACCTCTGTGTTGTTCTTAGAGATGTACGCTCTTTTTAAAAAGTTATTTTTCAATTACTGTTGACATACAATATTATATTAGCTTCAGATATACAACATAGTGATTAGACAATTATATGATTTATGAAGTGATCACCCTGATAAGTCTAGTACCCCTCTGACACATACATAGTTACTACAATATTGCATTACGACTAGTTATGACTATATTGCATAGGCTGTACTTTACATCCCCATGACTATTTAAATAACTGGCAATTTGTACCTCCTCTTCTCTTTTACCTTTTTCACCCATTCCCTCAAACCTCTCTCATCCAATGACCATTAATTTGTTTTTGTGTTTATGAATTTGTTTGTTTTTTGTGTGTTCATTTATTTTGTTTTTGTTTTTTTTAGATTCCACATATAAGTGAAATAATTCGATATTTGTTTTTACCTGTCTGACTTATTTCACTTAGCATTGTACCCTCTAGGTCCATTTGTGTTGTCATAAATGGTAAGATTTCATTCTTTTTTTGTGACTGAGTAATATACCACTGAATGTATGTACCACATCTTCTTTATCCATTCATCTATTGATGGACACTTAGGTGGCTTCCACGTCTCAGCTATTGTAAATAATGCTGCAATGAACATAGGGATGCATATATCTTTTTCCATTTAGTGTTTTGGATTTCTTTGGATAAATTCCCAGAAGTGGAATTGCTGGGTCATATGATAGTTGTACTTTTAATTTTTAAGAAACCTCCATATTGTTTTCCTTAGCATCTCCACCAATTTACAATTCCACCAACAGTGTATGAGGGTTCCCTTTTTTCCACATCCTCACCAATACTTGCTTCTTGATTTATTGATGATAGCCATCATGGCAGATGTGAGGTGATATCTTATTTTTAGAGCTGTGCATTTTTTAAGGGTATGCAATGTGCAAAGAAGAGGTAAAGACTTTGGTTAGACATTTTTTTGTGTATTTTGATTTTCTAAGTACCTTAGGAATTTGTCAGTATAGAATAACCATTGTAATTTAACAAACAAGCATTTTTCTACTGATTCTGTGCTATCAGGTGAATTATATTCCATTAGCTAAATAACAAGCATATTTATAACATAACAAACTATATTTTTATATACTGCATGCCAGTACTAACTTCCCTTTCTTAACAGAGTATTGGTGAAACTCTTATCTCTAAGTGACACAGGAAAATGCCTTACCTTTTAAAGACTTCTTTTATGCTCTCTTTTTTGTTGGGGGGAGAAGGGGGTGGTAATCAGCCTTCCTATCTTTATCCGCAGCACATCTTATGTGGGTAAAAATAGGAAGGCTTATACACTAATTACAGATATAATTCACATATCCCAGCCTGAATACTGTGAGTCTATAAAATAATGACTCAATAACATCAATATCCAAATTACTGTGGAGAGTTCCGTTCTGTTTAAGTTCAGGAAGTCTGGCTTTTTGCTACATTGTCTGTCCCCAGAGCCTACACATTCTTCCTTCACAAGTTAACCTGAACTCCTTCTTCTTCCCGTCTTAGCCAGCCTCCAGCTCCTGGCTGCCACTCTGAGCTCCTGCCTGTCACTGTGTGCCTCCTTGAGTCTGGCTTCCTTTAGGTTTGGCGGCTTTCTCTGTACCACAGTCTCTGGGCTAGTGGACATTGCGAGTACCTTTGTTCCGGCCTCCAGGTGGGACATGGCTTTTTCCTGAGTTACTTCTTCTGAAGTATGGACAGGTCCTCCAGCTATTTCAAAAGAAGTCACTTCCTAAAGACCATACACCCAAATCAGATTTCAGAGTTTCTTGGTGGACATGTTTCCTGCCTACCTCTCTGATATTCACACATGACAGGAACAAGATCACACTATCTCCATTTTCCACCAATTACTAGAGATCTCCAGGGTTCTCTACAGTTCAGAATCCAGACCCAGCAGAAATCCACTGATTCGGAAGAAGAATTGTTGCTGCCTCTAAGAAAAATGGTTAATGCTAACCTCCGTGCAATCAAACTAACTTTGCAAAGCATTCCTTTCTAGACAAAGAGACTCCTTGCCCTAAAGATGAACCACGGGAACACAACTTACATTTTTTAAAATAGAAATTTTTTATGCTCAGAAAAAATGGCTAAGGCTTGGTCTTTGCTGGATTCTCCATTATGCAGAGGATTCTATGATACATCTTGCCATTTTCAGTAGCCCAGAAGTTCAAAACCCTCACAACTGTTTAGGCAGTTATTTGTATGTTTGTGACTGAATCTTATAAGTTGAGTGCTCAGAAGTTGTAAATACCAATTTCCCTAACATTTGGGAAATGATGAAAGAGTATATGTGTCTGTAAACACATCAGTACTGATCGTCAACTATTTTCATTTTTGAAACCTTGTAAGTTTCCATTTGATTTTATTTTTTACTCCCCTCCTACCCCATGCATACAGCCTCTCCATCCCACACCGTCAACAAAGTGTAGAATACTGACCTCCTTTAGCCAAAGAAACATCATTCTTATTCTACCTTCTCTTTCCCCCAAATTCTGAAACCTGAAGATGAATTGCGGAGGTGGTTTTCCAGTACCCCTGCCTTGCTCAAGTTCTGCCCTAGGCCTGGAAATCCTTCAGCAAGCCAGTGATCTTGCTTAGCTGTATATATTGATCAGATTACCCAAATAATAACACAATTTCTAATTCATTTCTGTCAGCCTTGCTCCTTGCTCAGGGCATACCAACTGGAAGGTATTCAAATTGCCATCCCTAATATTTATTGTGAAGGATAGTTTCTGTAACACCCAAGATGCTCTCTCACCAGCTGAGCTTCTGTCCCAGGCCCAAATCCCACATGTATGAGGTCTGTCATGATAAAGTCCAGCCATTGTTTTTTTAAAATATATTTTATTGATTATGCTATTACAATTGTCCCGATTTTTCCTCCTTTGCTCCCTTCCACCCAGTACCCCCCATTCCCTCCATAAATCTCCCCCAATTTGTACTTCTTGATCCCTGCACCTTTTCCCCCATGCTTCCCCTTTCCCATCCCAACAGATAACCCTCCAAATGATCTCCATATGTATGATTCTGTTTCTGTTCTGCTTGTTTGCTTAGTTTGTTTTTTAGATTCAGTTGTTGATAGTTGCGAATTTATTGCCATTTAACATTCATAGTTTTGAACTTCTTTTTCCTATATAATTACTTTTAACATTTCATATAATAATGGCTTGGTGATGATGAACACCTTTAGATTTACCTTGTTTGGGAAGCAATTTATCTGCCCTTCGATTCTCAATGATAGCTTTGCTGTACAGAGTAATCTAGGTTGTAGGTCCTTGCTTTTCATCACTTTGAATACTACTTGTCAGTCCCTTCTTGCCTGCAAAATTTCTTTTGAGAAATGAGCTGACACTCTTATGGGAATTCCTTTGTAGGTAACCATCTGTTTTTCTCTTGATGCTTTTAATATTCTCTCTTTATCTTTAACCTTTGGCATTTTAATTACAATGTGTCTTGGTGTGGTCCTGTTTGTGTCCATTTTGTTTGGAATTCTGTGCTTTCTGGACTTGTATGTTTCATTCACCAAATTAGGGAAATTTTCTTTCATTATTTTATTTACTTTTAGAGAGAGGGGAAGGGAGGGAGAAAGAGAGGGAGAGAAACATCAATGTGTGGTTGCCTCTCACATGCACCCTACTAGAGACCTGGCCAACCCAGGCATGTGCTCTGACTGGGAATCAAACTGGTGACCCTTTGGTTCACAGGCCGGCACTCAATCCACTGAGCCACACCAGCCAGGATGACTCTTTCATTATATTTTTCAAATAAGTGTTCAATTTCTTGCTCTTTCTCTTTTCCTTCTGGTATCCTTATGATTCAAATGTTGGCATATTTGAAATTGTCCCAGAGACTCCTTAGCCTATCCTTGGTTGTTTTTTTTTTTGGATTCTTTTTTTCTTCTTGCTGTTCTGATTGAATGTTTTTTTCTTCCTTTTGTTCCAGATCATTGCTTTGATTCTTGGCTTCATCCACTCCACTGTTGGTTCCCTGTAATTTTTTCTTTATTTCACTTAGTATAACCTTCATTTCTGCATGGGTCTTTTTTTATGCTTTTGAAGTACCAAATGAGTTCCTTGAACATCCTAATAACCAGTGTTTATAACTCTGCATCTCATAAATTGATTATCTCCATTTTTTTTTCCTGGAGTTTTGTTCTGTTCTCTCATTTGGGCCACATTTCTTTGTCTCTTCATCTTGGCAGCATCCCTGTATTTGTTTCTATGTATTAGGTACAAGCTGTTTTGATTTCCTGTCTTAGTAGTGTGGCCTATTGTAGAAAAGCACATCTGTAAGGTAATTGCCAGGGTAGGGTAACCCATGTGAACCAGGTTGATGGAGTGTCTGATATGGTGTCACTGCTCTGTGGCTCTCTGTGGAGAAGGGCTCAGAAAAGGGACAATGCCACTGCCTGGCCCCTGGAGTTTTGTCTGGGAGGAAGCTGTCCCCCAGCACTCATCCTGTTGCCAAACACTTCATTTTTCTCTGTATATGCCACTGGTGCCCTTCTAGCTGCTGTCTTAGTGCTGAAGCCCAGAGGGAGTGAGTCTGTGTAAATCCTAAGTCCATTGCAGACCCTTTAAGAGGAGATACCTGAGTCCTGGCTGGTGTAGCTCAGTGGATTGAGCATGGGCCTGTGAACCAAACAGTTGCCAGTTGGATTCCCCATCAGGGTACATACCTGGGTTGCAGGCCAGGTCCCCAGCAAGGGGCACGCAAGAGGCAACCACACATTGATGTTTCTCTCCCTCTCTTTCCTTTTCCCTTCCCCTCTCTCTAAAAATAAATAAATAAACTCTTTTTAAAAAGTTAAAAAAAGAGGAGATACCTGAGAACCCTGCAATTTCTCCCAGTGCCCCAACTGCCATTGGTTTTTACAGCCAGAAGTTAAGGGGACTTAATCTTCCTGGCACTGAAACCCTGGGCTGGGTGGTCTGGTATGGGGTTGGGATTCCTTGCTCAAGGTATCCCTCCCGATTATTATCCACCACACATGGGTGTGAGATCACCTGTTCCATGTCTCCTTGTGTCTCCACATCTCCACCTTTCCTACCTGTCTGTCTAGATGAATGTGGCTACTTTAATTCCTTTGTTGTCGGACTTCCATACAGCTTGATTTTCTGGATTCTGGGTGATAATTGTTTTGTAGTCTAGTTGTAATTTTTGCTGTGGTTGTGTGAGGAGGCATGCCATGTTTAGCTACACCTCCATCTTGACTGGAAATCTCAGACATTTTCAATATAACAAGAACAATTTACATGACATCGATGAGACATGGCTGCCAAGGAGAGTGGACTGGAATGTGCATGCATGAACAATGACAACTTCACTGCACTAGTGAAGGTTGTGTTGCCATCACATTCAAAATGACTGAGTGAGTAGAGCAACAAATCTGCATCAAATTTTGCATTAAATTTGAACATTCCTCTGTGGAAACTATTCAGATGATTCAGAGGGCTGCAGCCTTCTGGTGATTGGCAGCTTAATCATGGCATGCAGTTAGTCATGCATCACATCTTATGCACTGATTTTTGTGAAACATCAGATCACCCAAATGACTTAGCCTCCCTTACATCCCAGATTTAATGCCCTGAGACTTCTGGCTTTTCCCAAAACTAAAATCACCTTTGAAAGAGAAGAGATTTCAGACTATCAATGAGATTCAGGAAAATATGACGGGGCAGCTGATGGCAATTGAGAGAACTGTATAAGGTCCCAAGGTTCCTACTTTGAAGGGGACTGAGGTGTCATTGTCCTATGTATAATGTTTCTTATATTTTGTATCTTTTTCAATAAATATCTCTATTTTTTTTATTACATGGCTGGGTACCTTCCAGACAGACCTCATATTTACAGTAGCTAGTGTCAATTTGCTGACAGCTGATATTTCCCACTGCTAGTCATTCATAGAAGCATGGCCTATTTGGTTAAGAGGTGGTAGGTATTGGGAGAGGAAGATGAATAGGAATGGAAGAGTACAGAAGAAAATTGTGATTCTAAAATTATAAATAACAGCATGAATTAGAAATGACTAAACACCTATGTGCCAGGCTTTTGGTTTATATTACTATATTTTCAATATGTCTTATTCATGTGTTTCTCTCTCTCTCATGCACACACATACAGCTGAACATAAATTAAAAAAGGTCCTATCATCATCTAAGGCCACTAAACTTACCTTTCTAGTTTACAGATCAAATTCAGCATTATCATAACATTCTTCCTCACCTAACCTGGGACATCCATCATGATTTACATTAGATGTGTAGCCTTTTGTGAGACTTACTAATATGGATGGGGATTATTAGAATTCACAGATGTTTAGTCTGTTTCTCTTTTCCTCTATTCTTTCTTCCTTCCTTTTAAAAAAGAAATTCACTGAATACATACAGTATTACCTAAGTTTTGTGAAGGATTCCAAAAACATAGTTGAAGATGTCTTTACTCTCAAGGGTGTTCTAGCCTGGGAAAATAAAACAAATTCACAGGGCATGTTAACTATTATGGAATTATTATTAATAATAATATAAGTAATAATATATGTCACAACTTAGACTAGGAACCCTCCAATGTCAAAAGGGCAGTACAGACCACATGTGTTCAGAGGAGGGAGAGAGTTTCAGGGAATGTTTCACAGAGGCGGTAGAACTGTAACAGAGCTTTTATGAAAATGCAGCTTTTATGAAACAAATGGATAGAAGGTAAAGAAATGCATTGCAGGTGGGAAGCAGAGTATCTGCAAAGTTTCTTCCCATTGAGGAAGATCTTCCAGTGACCTGCTCAGAGTGGAGTCATTGACTTTTACCACTGAAAGTCCAGCAAGGGTCTGGAACCTTAAAGCACGTGGCACAGGTTGAATGGATGCTGAGTGCAAGGGTGAGATTCCAAACACAGCCACCAGGGCATCCACATTTAGTTCCTTCACCTGAGGCTGTGTATTTTGAGATGGAAGATTCAGGGAACTAAGTATTTTGTTTTGCTTTGCTTTGATTTTTAAGACTGTGACAGCCACTGTGGACAGAGGTTATGAACCACTGTCTGGGAAGAAAATTATTTTAGGGAGAAATGGGCGATGAAGACAGGGATGCTGATTACTCATAACTGACTGGATTACAGCCCCATGATCTGCTGTTCTCCTTTCAAGTAAAGTAGATCTCAGCAGTCTGAACACTCATAAGCTTTTCAGTGAGTAACGTCCTTCCCTTCCCTTTTTAAGTGCTTCTCGTGAACTTGAAATTAATATTTCTTTTATTACCATCAAGGCACCATAAATCGGGACAAGAAGATTTCTTCATATCTAGCCCAAGACCACAGCTGATGAGTCTAAGGGGAAGTACTTCAAAATCCACATCTGTCCAGGTTTTCAACTTTTGAGTAAAAAAATCTTAAGAAACGACCTTTCAAAATGTTCTATTTCACATGAGATTATGGTAGCTGCATAGGAAATAAAACAATGATATTCTCTACCCCTGAGACTTTTTTATTCCTTCTGGTGAACTTGGTTCAAATTAGGTGGAAGAAATGTCTTGCAACCTTCATACTTGTAAATAGTAAGATGTAATCTGATTGGTTCAGCTGTCAATAGTTCTACATTTCTTCTACAACCGTGTAGTTTCACAAATGCCCCCAAATTTGAGATCTCATTGGTAGTTTTCCAGATTTACTGGGTTATTTTTTAATTGTACTCTTCAGGGGCAAACATTAAAAAAAAATCCAATTTCTGATGCAGCTTTAATCTAGTGAATACTTTTGGGGAACTAATAGAAAAGTAGCCATAAATTCAAAATGCACAAAAGTGCAGGGTGGGGGCTGGGGTGGAAGGAAGATTTGTTTGTGTTCCTTAGAAAGCAGCATCCACATTTTCCCATGATAAGGGATACAATATTGCAGGCAGCTACAGAAGTGCACAAATGCAAGGGAATTTTAGGACTAATTCCATTCATTTACTTGGGTCTACAATTGTTAGGTGAGCTTGACCTTATGTTCTCGAACTATTCTGAACTGTTATGTTCTGAAGCAGCAGGGTCCTGAGTGCCCGGGCATTGTACCTGTCCCTGAGGAGACTTGGATCGAGGGGCTGTTGATGTCTTCCCAGCCTGCAATAGTGAGCAACTCTCTTCAGTGATGGTGTCTGTGATGGAGACTGTGAATTGGAAAGATGAGCCATCCTGCTCAGAGGGCTCGCAGCATGTCTTGTTTGATTTTGTACCTACAGTACCTTGAACTGTACCTGGGACAAAGAAGGCCCACAGCACATTTGTTGAACTGAGTACATCTTTTATTGCCTGGTATGGGCTGCTGCTGTGACTTTACCTTTATGAATTTGTCAAATATGCATAGACCAAATGAATTACCAGAAAAAAATAACAGTACTATTTAATGTTGCTTCTTTTCTAACTTGGCTGGAAGAAGTAGAAAGAGGAGAGGATTCTGTCTGTGTTATCTCTACCAGAGCTCTATATGAGTCCTGATGAATTACATAATCCTCAAAAACTCCATTGCCTTTCTAAAGTGTTTCTTTCGGTGGCCTTTTATAGCCCTGATTCCTAATCCACCCACTGAAATGTCCCTGGCCATTTTTAGAAGTCCTAAATTGACTCCATTGAAGTTGAGTTTACAATGTTCATGTCCAGGACACTCCAATGTAAATGGGATTGGGGAAATACATTACACCGAGGCAATTCCCACAACACTCCATGCTCTCTCACCTCTGTGCCTTAGCACCAGCTCTGCCTGGGCTCACAGAGTTTTCTGTTTACTGCTTACAAATTCTACAACACTCACCCCAGGGATCATGTCATCTGAGAAGCTTTAACTGTACTCCACTGTAGGATATTGTCCTTCTCTTGTATTCCCATAAGCCCCTGTATGTTCACCAGCTCTAGTACTTGCTTCTACTTCTTAGACTTCTGACTTCAGTTTCCCCTACACACACACACACACACACACACACACACTTCTGAACTTTTTTTTCCCCACATATTTTTTATTGTTGTTCAAGTACAGTTGTCTCTATTTTCCCCCAGTCACTCCCCTCTGCCCCAGCCGTCCCCACTTTTGAACTTCTTAAAGACAGGGCATTCATGAGTTTTAGTCATCTCTTTTTTCTCTTACTAGAATAATGTCTGGCAGATATTGGGGACAAAATACATATTTCTGAGTAAATGAAGGAGACTTTCTAAGAAATTATCTAATATAATTTGGCAAAAGTAAACATGATAGAAGGAGATGAGGGGTGGAGAGGCTGTTTTAGGTATTACTCGGATTGATCTAATTTGTGAAGGTCAACTAAAGTCCAGGGTCAAGGATTGTAGGCCTGGGTTCTCTAGTCACTGGACTGATGAGTATGCTCCCCATTTTCACAAACCATTCATTCCTCTGAGAAGAATAGTTCTCATTGCTGTGCTGAGCTTAGATATGAACATCTGAGCATTGCCACCCTTCTCCTAGATTATTCTGTGCACAGAATACTTAGGAACCAGATGCTCAAGACCAGACTCACAGTAAATCCTCAGTCTTCCTCTACCAGCTGGAGTCTAGGCCTGCACTAGATCTGTCTAGATGGGATGATTGTCACTTGTTGGAAAAGACGGTAAAGGGAGCCTTCTATGCCCCAAATATTTTCGAAACCTGAAGGAAAAGATAATTCTGTTTCCAGAAGCTGTAGTAACATTTCCTGGAGCCTTCTTGTCTGGAACTGTGCTAGGTGCTAGTCTATTGTTTGTGTGATATTATATGGACGAGCAAGAGTAAGTGGATATATAACACAGTTCCTTCTCTCCTGAGCCCAGGCCTAGGGTTTAGAATATGGCCAATGGCAGTGAACAGTATATAGTGTATCATTTGACATATATCATTATTTATTGAAAAGTAAAATCAAGTGTCATAAAAATATATTCAGCAACTTGCTGTAAGTGGCCCAGTGGAGAAAGGTCACTAATGACTAAAATTATTGGTAATTGGGATATGAGATTGTTACCCTCTTCAGGTCCCAAGGATGCTCTCAGCCCTCCAGGCTCCCTTTTGGTTCTTCCTTAGGCTTTCTCATCCATGCCTCCAGTCTTGCCTTAGGATTCATCAAAGGATCTCAACCCTTGCTCACAACTGCCATCTTACTCCTGACATGTTTTTTGGGGGGGCTGATTCCAAGGTCCATGTGGGCAGCTCTCCTACAACCTTGGATCCCTGATTTATTAATTTACTCAATCTTAGTGGTATCTCTGCTCAGATCTTTCTAGGTCTTGATGTCACTAGGACCGTTCCTACTTTAAAATCCTAAATCTAAAGCTATTTGATTATCTAGGGAGAGAGAGGAATACAGAGAGCAAAGAGGGGAGAGATGGAGTCTAGAATGTCCCAGTATTTAGAGATAAAGTAGAGGAGAAAGAGTCAGCAAAGGACAATGAGATAGAAGGAAAACCAGAAGGACATGGCATCACAGGAAAAGAAACCATGAGATTTTTTGGACACAAAGTAGGGTGAATTGTGTCAAATGCTACTGAGAGGTTGATTAAGGTAATGAGAGAAAAATGTCTGTTGGGTTTGACAATGCTATTGTTGGTAACATTGGAAGGTGCAAGCTAGAGCCTGGGAATGGTTTCCTAAATAGTGCAAGGCTCTGAGTGAATACTCCCAGGAAGGTGCAGGCCAACAGAAAATGAGCTGGCTTGTGCACCATTGAGAGTATGACTTTTGACAAGTGGGAGTGATTAATCAACAGGAACAGATTCTGGGAGATTATATGAAGTCTCTAGCTAATACCCTAAGAATATTGGGGGAAATTAAGTAGTCTAAGGAGCCTAGGAGAACCAAAACAAGTGTCAATTGAATAGAAACAGCCAGATCGACAGATAGAACCAAACAAGATTTCAAGCAGGAACTAGAACTGGAACAACTACATATTTTCTTAACATATGCTGGGCATTGCTTATTAAATAAAGAGAAGCTGGAGGCTGGATCAGAGAAGGAATTTCATGTAGAGAAAGTAATGTACATACTGAAGAAAGATTTGGAACTGCTGAAGAACTGAATGGGTCAAAACGAGAGGCTGAAAGGATATTTTTCACAAAGCAGACCAAACAGATGGGATGCTTATAACCTTTTTAGTTGACTACAGCCCTACCTGTGTTCACACCTTCAGTGTAATGTAGGCAGATGAGAGGGGTGAGGTAAAGCATTCTGCCCAGGTAGACCAGGAGTCATACTCCATTCTGAATTATAAAGCACCCTCAAATGAAATGTTGCTTTAGACCAACTAATGAATTCTCTGAGCATCAGTGAACTCATCTGTAAACTGAGGAGTATTTCACCCAGTGAGTCCTAGGAAACAAGGTATATTTCCCCTCTTTCCATTGACCTGCCTAAAGAATGGTAATTATCAAAGTCACCAAACTTAGAACAAAGTTTGTTTCTGATGAGGCATTTATAGATTGCAGTAGAGCTGTGCACGCAGCAGAAGGAAGCTGGAAATAGCAATATCCAGAAAAATTGTGCTGCTAAGACTCCATCTTTAGCTTCATACACTATGTCTTTGTTTTAAAAGATACAGAAATCTAAGCAAGGAACTGGAACAATTTGCTCTGGGCCGATGACAAATCCTGTGGGCTGGTACAGGCACAAGAGTTATTATCTCATTGTCAGCTCTCTTTTCTGATGTCAAGACAATTCCGAGATGGTTTTTTAACTTTTGTGATCCTTTTTTCAAAGATGAATGAGGACTCACTATGTGCTGGGTATAGAAAAATAAACTTGGATGACATGGGCCATTCCCTTGAGGAACTCAGATTCTGATGAAGGGAACAGATACATGTTAGAGAGTTTAAATAGTTGTAGGTGCTTTAATACATGAGTAGTGCAGTTGGTGGACATCTCTCTAATCTCCATTCCACCTGCCCTGTTTTGAGCAGTGTGGAGAATAGACCCCAACCTCAGGTGTGGGCTTTATCAACCCAGCCCATGTTTATGTCTTCGCTGAACTCTTTAATATTTTGAGTGTGTCATTTGTAACTCAGAAAGGACCTATAGACTGATATAGACATCAAACATTTTAAAGTACCTACTTTAAGCCATGGTTAATCCAGAAGGCAGGTTATTAGCACCATTTCACAAATGGATAAACTGAAGCTCTGAGAGTTTGAATTAAGTGTCTGCTTTACTGTGGTTCAGGATTATCTGAGAACCTTGTTTAGCACGGACTGCTGGTCTCTATATCCAGAGTTTCTGATTCAGTCTGGAAGGAGGCAATAGAATTGACATTTCTAATAAGTTTCCAGATGATCCTAACTCTGCTAGTCTGAAGAGCACTGTTCTAGTATCTGTTAGTATCCAGCAGAGCTCGGTTATGAGCCTATCTGCCTGTAATAACTGTGCCCTTTCTACTATACCACAGTCTTTCTTGTTGTATAGGTATTGTTCTTAAAGTCTCTTTTATGGAAGATTAGCTTAATAACAACAACAATAACAAAAGTTGCATGGAAAGAACTCTTTATTATGTTCAGGTCACATCTTTGAACACTTTGGTGAATGCTGGTCTGCGTGCGTTTTCTTATGTTATCTTTTTATGCCTCTTTCCGACTATGAAGTAGACTCCTAAGAATTATGATTTATACTCTCTATCCCTCCCCAGCACATCATGGGCATCTGCCAGGCTCTCAGTCAATGATTATTGATTAATCAACTGATTTAGGCAAAGATAACATAGTCTTTGAGTTGAGACTTTACAGGGCAGCGCAAAATTTTTAATGTTCATTCAAACACTATAGGAACGGAAATCATGAGTAGAGCATTTGGTTGTGGGATCATGTTATCTTTCAGGTCAACCTTGATTGTCTGAGGTAAGATAGGCCAATAAGAGCTTCCTCACACCAATGAACTCATAATTGTGAGACATGTCAGCCTGGGCGCTTCCTGTCTTTGAAAACCAATGAGAGAGGAGTCTCAGCTTGGCACAGCTGTGCCATGTCCAGGGAATGTTGCTTCCTGAGTGGCCTTGCTGCTTCCCACCTGATTGTTTACTGATAGATGAAAACAAAGGGGCAGAAACACTGTGGGCTGAACACACTTGGGATTGGTGTGGGATGTGTTCACTGGTGTTGCTCCTAAAAATAAACCAGTAAATCTAAAATCTCATACTTCTGTATTTCTTGCTAGGTATCTGGTAGTAAGCAGAATTAGTACACACACATACCCCAACCTCATTCTCCTATTTAAAGAAATAGATTTTGAAAAGGTTTTTTAGGTTGTATACTCACTCTATGTATGAGCCAATTATATTGTAAAAGAAAAAAATCTTTCCTTATTGCCAGTCTCTCTCCAAAAAGCCAACAGACTAATTTCAAATGGCTGTCTGTCCAAATTCCAGGCGTAATTCTAGAACCAGGCCAAAATCCACATCCTCCATGAAGATTTAACGATCTACCTTTCTTTGGTTAACTTTTCTCAATCTCATGAAACAATTCACATGCCTTCTCCTCTATGATGTCTTCCATCAACTTCCATCTGGACTAACAACCTTCCTCTAAGAAGTAAGGACATCCCATGCTTATCTTTATATTATCACTTATGTTATCTAGGGATTATTTGTGTAGTACATCTGTTTCCCAGTGACTGCCAGATAGGGGCAATATCTTAGTCATTTATATACCTACTGCCATCAAGGTCTATCACAGTGCCTGGCATGTAATTTGTGCTCAGTGAATGATTGTTGGACCCAACTGAGCTGTGTATGAGGGTTTCATCTGCACTGAACCCCTAGAATATGAATAGTATCTTAACAGAGGTAAATGGCCCCCCAAGGGGGAGAATATTGGTTCTTGGAAGGTGAAAAAATTTAGACACTTAAATAGTTTGTGGTGTTCCAAAGGGCCATAGTACATAAACAGATATACAGTATATTGGTGGTATTAAATTTTCAAGAGGGAGTGTGGTTAGGGGGAAAAAAAAGGTCTGGAAAGGCTCCTTGGGGAGTGATAATTGAAAAGAAGATTGAGAAATGCTGCCCTAGAATAGTGTTTCTGGAAAAATGTTTAGAATATCAGCACCCCAGAATCACCTTGAGTGTTTGCTAAGATGCAGACACCAGGCTCACTCCAGATTTCTTGCTTCACTTCCTCAGAAGGGGACACATTGGCACCTAGCAAGTGCTCAGGAAATGTTTGCCAAGTAAACATTTGCTCCCCTGGTTTCCCGTTTTCAGCACAGTCACAGGATGTCTTTTCTGTACAGATTTCCTCTTATCAAGAAAGATTTGCATTCCCACTGACTCATATTCATTGTATTTGTTACTCAAGGAAAACTTTCACCAACTACTGGAAAATAAAATAACCTCAATGGAACAACATCCACAGCACAGGGTGATTCGCACTAACTTACCCGGCACCGGTAAAATGTTTAGCTGGGAGAGGCCTCCCTCACTGTTCCTTCAGAGTGTGCGTCATCTCAATTCTAGAATCAAGTTAAAATTCCTTCCTTTTCATCCTCAGCCACCACCCTCAGATTATTACTTCTAGAAGTCACTGTCAGCCCTCTACCCACATGACTTTATTCCAAAGGGCCTCTAACTGGGCCAGAGAAATGGGCTTTCTGACAATATCACAAACCTGTGCAAAACCTGAGCCCCTGCTGAGGGGCTCTTCAGGGGATGTCGAGAAATTATGAACTGTTTCTTCTCTATTCTTTATCCAGTTATTAATATTCCTGCCAGGACTCAGCAATGCCTTGCTTTTCTAGCCTTAGGTGGGCTCTTTCATCTCCTCTTCTTTTCACTGTATTTTTTTGCTTCTGCCATATACCTTGATATATTTATTTCCTCCATTCCCATTCAGTGTCTGTTTTCCTTTGCACAATAGTCCTGAATTATTTAATAGTTGCTTTATTATTTTTTTTCCTGTTCACTCCTTCCCCTTACTTGATTCTGCTCTCATGTACCGCTCATCTAGACATTCTTCTTCTTTCTAAACCATAAATTGTGGTGGGAGAGGTTGTGTGTGGGCACTAGGCAGGGGCCATGCAGCCCCAGGTGGGTGGGCTGGGGAGGAGCATGTGTCAGTGACTTGCTTTTAGGAGGTATCAGATTTGATCATTTTTCAGGGAACACAGCAGGCAGCCTGTAATGGGTAATGAAGATACGTATTTCCATCAGTTTTTGCTAGACTCTACAGAACTTGGGTTCACTAGGTCTGCAGTTTTCAAACTTTTCCACTGAGCTTTCCTCTTGGCAGGTCTGGGTCAAGTTAAAAGGAAAATAATTTTGTTACTAATAAAAGTTTTATTCTAACTTTTCAATGTTTTCATAGGTATCAGTAGCTGAAAAAAAACAGCTTTCAAAAAGAGGAAACTTTTTACACATAGGTTCATACAAATATATATAACCACATACAAATTTGGGAAATTTTTGGCATTCGATAAGTTAGTCCTATGGTAACCTCTTTTAAATCATTTTTGGTTTCCCCAGAAGCTTCTCCATGGAAGGTACCCATGGTCTCTTATTCTCCTCTTTCTCCAATCTGAAGAAAGAGGACCGTAGGATAAAATCATAAGGTATACACGAGAGACTCCTTCTAGGAAGATTGCAGTGAAGAGTCACAGGGAGCTGGCCTAAAGCAAAAGAAAAAACCTCTATAAAAACTTTAGACTTCTGGCAAGCCAATGTGGGAGACACTTTTGGGATAATGACTGGACATACTGATATTCCCTAAGTCTCTGCTGTTGTGTTCCCTCATCTGTGCAGTAAACTGAGAAGGCATCAGCCACATATCTTGTGATGTTCTCTGTCATTTGCTACTTAGACTGCTTGCTGGCCCAACTTTGTCATAAAGGTGTTATCTAGTTGGTTACTTATAAAATGAGTGCTTCCAAAAAGCAAGCTTTGTGGAAAAGTATTCAGGTTACATTCTATCTGTGGCCATTAGGTCTTCTTTACTCAAGCATATAACTCATTGATTATGTTCATTTATTCTACTAATATTTTCTCAGTTCCTGTATGCAAAGCAGTGGGTAAGTCGCACTGAGTGATGCAAAGACAAAATCTGGTCTTGTGTCCCTGCTTTCATGGTCAAGGAGAAATAATATATTCCAGTATTTCCTAAATTGTGGTTGCTTTGGAACGCTGGAGCCAAGCATTATTAATGAGCATTTGGGGGAAAATGGGTTCTGGAATAAAATAAATGGTGGTAACTTTGGGAAAAATAAAGTTAACAACATTTTTGCACAGCAGGATTTCTCAAGTCTTTGATAAGCTGGTAGGTACTGGGGTGATAGGACCAAATGAGTAGAGTTCTTCCAGACTCCAGCTTGGGAAAGCTGCCTGACTCAATGCAGAAAGGGGCTAAGTACGATACGAGATGCACACAAAGTGTTTGGAGTTAGTAGAGTAGAGGGTTTTTTCTTTTTTTTCAAACTGGGAAAATCGAGGAATCCACAGATGAGACTGCTTGAAATTAAATCCAAAAGGCTGGATAGAATTTGGAATTGAGACTTGAGAGGACACCTTATTTTGAAGAAGGGTACTTGAAGGAAAAAAAAACAAAGAGGTGAAAACTTAACACAAACAGGTGAAAGACTAGGTGAGGTGAACAGAAAAATAGCTTGTTAAAGAGTCAACTGTGGTGGATATGGGCTAGAAGGTAGATTAAGTTCAGGAAGATTTGATACAAATGAAGGAACACTTTTTTCTTTTTCTTTTTTCCAGTGGAAATGATAAGTACTTTTTTCTCGTCTAAAACAACAACAACAACAAACTTTCCCCAAACAGTTACCAGTACAGAGTTTGAGACTGGCAATGGAGAGAGATTTAGTAGATGGGGTCCTTGAGCTAGATGCCTCCCATCATACTGATTCCTGTTTTCCATATGAAAAAATGGGAATGACCATACTGACTCTTTGGGCTATTGCAGTCAATATATGGATATTCTATGTGATGCAGTTAGTATAGCATCTGATACACCTAACAAATATTAGTTATTTAGTTACTAGTGTCTGTGAAGAGAGAAAGTATAAGCAAAGACCACAAGTGTTCTCAAAGATGTAGAACACTGGTCAATTCTACCTGCTTTGAGTAGCATCTGTTAATTCTTTCATTTTTAGATTTCCTGTGACCCAGATTTCCATCTGTACTTCTACGTTTTAAATATAGAAATTTGGTCATTTCGGCCTCATTTTCTTTGCCTCTGGGGATTTTGCTTTTGGTGCTATCTGCCCTGTTCCCTAACACACATATGTATGCACACACACAAGCTTATTGTGAATTTATTGGTATAAAGGATGCATATCACACAATTTATGAATAATAGTAATATTAACAGTACTTTTCTTATTACAAATTCCATAAAGTCAATTGATTCTCATAGAATATTTTTGTTGACACTTTTTATTTGCAGATAACCTATGGTTGCAACTGATGAATAAGGGTATTTCCGAGATGAATATTGGTTGAAGTTTTCTTTGCATTAAAGAGGAAAATAAAAATAAAACAATGGAGATGTATGCCAGAAATTTATTCTTTCATCAGCACCATGAGAAACTTTATTGTTGAGTCAGATAATAGTTTTGAATACCCGAAGAATATTTCCTCAACTTTTCGTGCTATTAACAATGTAACTGCAGAATGACATACGGAAATTAAATATGCATTATTACTATTATCTCCATCACTTTAAGAAGTTTAGATAATCAACAAGACAATCCTATCCTTAGTGCAAAATCATGGAAATGCACATACAAAAGGTATAGTATCTTCCTTCTCAAACTTAAGGTCATAATTTTCGGGTCAGTCACCCAGGATGGAAGGCTAGGTATGTACCATGTATCTAGCCCTGTGCTGGACCTTCTGGAGGACTGAGAAGGAAAGTAAATGATGGTCCACCCTTTGAGATTTATTCTTACCATACTCTGTCCTTTCCTTGGTCAAATGGATTTACTAAGTTGTGGCCCTAACATGCCAGAATTAAAGGGACTAGCATTCTTTCCCCAGAGCTCTCCCTTATTTGAGGACTGATCTAGTGACTTGATCATTTAAGATGATGCCAAGGCAGGTGAGCACTGAATTAACTGAAGGTGGCATTTAGGTTTTCTGAAGATATTGGTGCTGAATGATGTGCCAGCTTCTCACTGGTGATATGCTAGCACAGCCCTTTCTCCTGTGTCCCCCTGCTGCTTCTTACATTGAGAAGGAAGAGTGATCTGCGTGAGTTTTTCCAGCTTAGACCTGCCTCCATAAGTGCAATTTTAATCTGCTTCTAGAATACCTCTCAACCCTGCCTGCTTTAACTTCATCACAGCACGTTCCAGTAACAGTTCGACTCCTATTTTTGCTACTTGGCATCAGCAATTCTAAAATGAATGCTCTATTTTATAGAGTCACTGACAAAGCACTAGGGAAAACACCATGACTCTGGTCACCTTGTGTCAGGGGCGCTCTGACAGGTGTTATGCTTCTGAAACAAATTTTATGCATAGAGACTTAATTAATTCACCAGTATTACAATTTCGCTTAATGATTAACTTGTATTCCCAATTTATGTTATATCAAAATATATCTTCTCCAGAAACTGTCAGTTACAACCCACCGTGATCCAATCTTAGGATCTTCTCTAAAATTCTATATAATAAATGAAAAGCATCTAAGTTTGAGGGCATCTTTTCTCCAATTAATGCTTTTTTGTAAAGGTGTGAATGCCACTTTTTCTGTAACTTGTTAAGTGAGGCCAAAACGCAGGACCTTTTCAAAGCTGTGCTAAAGGCATAGAAAATAAAATTATTGTATACCAGCCACATCTTGCTGAGGTTAGAGTTAACTCTAATTACTAAAAATAAAGCTGTGAACAGTAATTGCCAATTGCACAGGTGTGGCTGTCCAGAGCACATTTAAATTATCTAAAGATTGGTCCCCAGGTTCAGATTTCTCTGTTTCCTCCCACACTGCTCTTTGAAATGATGCAGCTGGATATTGGGACTTGTATTCCTAAACTGGCTGTCCTCCTGGGACATGTTTAAAAGTATATCCTCCTACCCAGACTATTGCCATTACTTCCACTGGAATCCACTGAGCTGATCTGTATCTTTACTCTTTAGAACTTACGCACGGTTTTCAACTGAAGCTGTTTTTTTTTTTCTTTCTTTCTTTTCAGTCTGTTATTACAAAGGCTTTGCTGCAATGTCATTCCAGACTAAGAGTTACTAATTATGCCATGGACAGGGTGTTGATATTCCTCATCTCTTTGGGGTCTTTTCGTTTCCCTCCTCCCACCTTATACATAGACAAATGCTCTCCCTCATTTTAAAGGTTAGTGTTGATGGAGACATCCTACGATCTCAAAGGCAGTGCAGTGATTTTCATGAGCATTAATACCTGTGTTTTCAGGGGACAGCAGGGACAGGTTTGCTTACCACCACATGCAGGCTGAGAAAATTAGGACAAGTGCATGTTTAATCGTTTCCCAGATAAATAGAAATACTATCTTTTCCAATCGTGCCTCTGAGAAAAACATGCTGAATGTTAAAAATACAGATCTTCAATGAACAAATGAAAACTGTGTTCACTGTAAGAAGTCCCATTGATCTTGCCATTTTTTCAGTGCCCTTTCTGCCCTTCTCCCCTCTCCTCCCTCCCCTCCGCTCTCCTTCCT
>VMDR010010931.1:0-29636 GCA_007922815.1 Macrotus californicus
ATTATTTTCCAAACCCTATCAATTCTACCTCTTCAGTAGATCTTAAGTATGTCCTCCCTTTTCTTCCCATCTCCACCGGTTCAGGCACTGGTTTGTTCCCTGGATTACTGCAACTTTATGACTGGTCTCTCTGTCTCCAGTCTTATTATTCTCCAGTGCTTCCAGCAGGTATTTTTATTATGCGTATTCGGTCATATCATACTTTTGATGTGGAGCCTATTTAACCTACTCTATGTTCCTTTGAGACAAAATCTCACTCCCCCCAAAACCCTTCTTAGAACTGAACAGAGATCAGTGTGCAATGTCTTCAGCATGCTAGCACAGCAGCCTGGCCTGCCATTACCATCATTTTTATTATTCTCTTCTATTCATGTCTGCTTCATCACCTCACCCCCAATGCAAGGTCCTTAAGGGGATCGTGTCATATTTCTTTTTATATTCTCAGCATCCACCAAGAAGGCCCACCAGGTGACTGCTCATTGGATGAATAAATAGGCTGCTAGTTACTGAAGGGGTTGAAGCTGAGTCTGGAAGCCTTCAAGCTTTTGCAGGGGTATCTAATCTGCAGCCCACAGACCACTTGTAGCTCAGGATGGCTATGAATGTGGCCCAACACAAAACTGTAAATTTACTTAAAACATTGAGTTTTTGTGGTTATATGTTGCAATGTATTTAATGTGTGGCCCAGAGACGCCAAAAGCTTGGACACCCCTGCTTAGAAGAACAACCCTTCCAATGGAGATTTCAACAGTGTACCTTACCAGGAATGTCTCTGGGCTACTCTACAAACACCTTCACCCCTACTGCCTTCCCTGTGCGCACCACCACTCTTCCCATTCCATTCTAGGTCCTTCCCCGCTGCCACTTTCTCCTACTGCCGGCCACCTCCTGCTTCAGAGATCAAAGCTAGCCACCCAGCTCCCACATGTACCTTCACTCCTAGCGCAGTATCCCTACATTTCCACCCTGCCCTTTAAGCCACACTACGATGAGTAGCAATCCTCTCAACTGATCTACAAAGTTGGCATTTATTATCCTCACTAGATAAACAAGAACTCTGGCTCAAAGAGGTTCACTCATTTATTTAGCAAATATTTACTGACCACCCTCTATGTACCTGGAAGTATACTGGTCACCAGATACCAGCTACGATGAAACGTGTAATCTAATGAAAATAGAGACACATTAAACAAGTAAACATACAAATCTATAAGAGCAAATTGTAGCCGTGACTGGTGTGGCTCAGTTGGTTGGGTGTCATCCTGCAAAATGAAAGGTCACCGGTTCGAAACCAGGTCAGGGCACTTGCCTGCGTTACAGCTTTGGTCCCTGGTTGGAGCACAAGCAAGAGTCAACCAATCAATGTTTCTCTTTCCTTCTCCCTTCCTCTCTCTAAAAATAAATAAAATCTTTTTTTTTAAAAAAGGCATATTGTAAAAGGTACTATGAAGGAAAAATATGATTTCCTAAGAGACTAGCTGGAGTTGGGAATCTCCTAATATTGAGATGGGACCTGAAAGGTGAGTAGTTAGGCAGGCAGAGCGGGAAGAGCACACCAACAGAGGGAGCAGCATGTGTAAACCACGAGGCAGGAGGGACTGGCTTCTTCCAGGAAGTGAGGGAGGACCAATGTGGCTAGAGCATAATTAGTGAGTAGGAGAGGACAGCAGATGAGGACGGAGGCAGGAAGAAGCAAAGTCACGTGGGACCTTGTGGACCACAGAGTATTAGGTCCTCTTCCGAGCGCAGTTAGTTCTGATGCTGCAACTACTTTATTCCTTCTCATTTGAATGTGTGCTAAGGCTGCTAGCTGACCAATTTCCAGTGTCTCCAAAGCCAATCCCAGGTATACACTGTTACCAAGTAAATATCCCTACAAAGGTAGCTCTCACTTCCCCAATCAAGAAACTTCAAAAGAGCCCCTTCCTTTCTACTATACTCTTTCTGAACTACGTGGTGTGGGTCCCCTATACTCTCGAGTTCTACCCCCAGATGACAGAAACTGCTCTCCAATATCAGTAAGTGAGCCCCACACCAACCAGTGATTGTTCCCCTTTCTTCATTCTCCCACACCTATCTGTGGGGGAGTCCCACTTCCTCACCAGTCAGAACAGGGGTTCTTATCCTGCAGTCCACATGCCATACAATTCAGCAGTCCATGAACATAGATGGAATAAAAAAGTCACCTTATTTTCAGTAACAACCAACCAACTAAAAGTTATAGTTTTATAAATGTAGAAAACATATCTTTGTAGTACTAACACTATGTCGTCATCAATAAAAATCATCAGTTAATATTTTCATAACACATATAAAGACATCTCAAAATATTTCTACAATTATAGAAGTTGTTAGACCTGACAGTAAATCATCTTAATGTGTGAGTTGAGAAACATATGTATTGTATTAATAAGAAAACACATATTAGTATACCATCACATATTTCTTTAAATATTTTGATAATTGTGTATTTTATTTGTGCATTTGTAAGTATTACTGTTGGACACAGTCCAAAGGTGCCACCAAACTGCCAAAGACATCCACGGCACAAACAAGCTTAAAAACTCATTCAACAAACGTGAAGTCCTCACTAGAGCCCTCTCTCGTTCTGCCTTACTCATATTATGCTGTTTTGCTTTTCCTTCCTGTTTGATGCTCTTCCGTTGGTTCCACTTCCTATTTTTTTTAAGATTTTATTTATTTATTTTTAGAGAGAGGGGAAGGAAGAGAGGGAAACATGGATGTGTGGTTGCCTCTTGCACACCCCCAACCGGGGACTTGGCCCACAACCCAGGCATGTGCCCTGACTAGGAATCAAACCAGCGACTCTTTGGTTCACAGGCTGGTGCTCAATCCATGAAGCCACACCAGCCAGGGCATGCACTTCCTATACTTGCTCCCTGGGGAGCTAATTCAAAGCACAACCCTTGACTAACAACTAAATTCTGTTCCATACGTCCTCCCTTGTAAATCTCACTTACCTGCACAACTAATTCAAACACTGCCTCAAAGATGACTCCCAAATCTACCTCTCCTTTTTCTCTCCAACTTCCGTCCTAGATCTTAAACTACCTGCTGTGCTTAGCAACCAGAATAATGTACCATCCAGGGGCAGACTGCCTGGGTTCAAATCCCAGCTTTGGTCACTTACTAATAGTGTGACTATGGGCAGATTATTTAACATCTCTTGCCTCAGTTGCTTCATTTGAAAATTGGGGGTAATAATAACAGTACCTACATCACAGGGTTATAATGATTAACCCCTTCGGTACGGGTGCCAGATATATCCGGCGCCCATCTGATGACCTGTGTGGACGAGTGCTGGATATATCCGGCATCCATCTGATGACCTGTGTGGACGAGCGCCGGATATATCCGGCATCCAAGTGGCAATCCATGCATGCAAACGACATCTACAGTTGGTAAAATTCTATTCTGTTTTACCGGCGTATTAGATGAGGATAATATGTGTATATAGTTTTGTATATAATCTTGTATATAATCATATAATCTGTATGTAATTTTTATAAATTTTACTTATATAATTGATAGAATTTTATATAACTATCTCTTAATATTAAAGTTACAAACAACACTTGGAAAAAAGCATTGTTTTATTAAGCATAGATCTTATATAAGGTTAGGAAAGTCTTCACACAAAGGAGGACTGACCATGTGCTATGTGCGCATTTTCGGCGCGGCACCTGGTACAGCGGGAGTGTCACGGCTGAAAGAGCGCTCGTACCGAAAGGGTTAAGAGAGTTAATACATGTTAAGGCCTTATAACAGACTCGATTTCAAGTATTCAACAATGTTAGCTATCATCAGTTCCATTTCCCTCCAACCCAACATTTGCATGTTTGTAGGTTCTTAAAAATTTTTATTGAATTTACTAGGGTGGCAATGGTTTAATAAAATTATATAGGTTTCAGGCATACAATTCCATAACACATCATCTGTATAGTGCATTGTGTGTTCACCACCCAAAGTCAAGTCTCCTTCCCTCATCATTTATCCCTCCTTTGCCCTCTTCATTTTTTGTTTATTAACAGGTATAATGCTACCTACTGGGGATACGAAGATAAAAGTTCCTATCCTACGACATAATCCTGATTAAGTCATTGCTCAAAAATTTCTAGTGACTCCCCACTGAGTCCAAACTTAACAGGACTAGAAATCCTTCACGCTGCTTCAAATAAACTTACCTCCCAGTCTTCTCTACTACCGCTTTACTTCTTGTAGCCTGTATTCTCTTCTGGCTACACCGGACTGCACTGCTCTCTGTAAAAACGACCTCTGCTGTTCTGCTTCTATCTTTCCTCATACCATCCTAATGTCTCAAATATGTATTTGAAAGCAATGACTGTCTTACTATGATTATTTCCCCAATACTATGCACGGTATACCATAAACATGTACGTTACAATCTTACCTAAGTCACATACTTACTTAAGCACCAATTTTATTCAACATTTTGTTCACTTTGTGAGCACCTCATACTGGCCAGGTACTATGCCAGGGGCTGGGAATATATACTGAAAAAAAAACAACAAAAAACAAGATGACCCTGTTCTCAAGCTCAAAGTCTCATAAGAAAGAGCAACATGAAATCACATAATTTCCATTCACTGTGAACGGTGCAATCATAAGGACACCAAGGAAGGAGCAGTCAGCTCAATTTGGGAGTCAAGTGCAGGCTTTTCAGATGCTTTGGGGACTTAAATGGACTAGGGAAAAGCCAATTAGACTGCAGTATGTGTAAAATACAAAGGCATAACGGTGTCTAGGAAAGTTTATTATAGCTGGAGTACAGGGCACAAGAGGAAGTGTCTAGCGTCAAGGCCGAACAGGTAGGCACAGGAATTTGGACTTTAACTCACAGGCAATGGGGAATTAATACAGGGTTGAAAGAGTAACACAAGGCCAGAGTTGTACTTTGGAAACCTCACTCCTAACAGCACTGCGGAGAGGCAGACAGCAAAATCTAGAGCAGCAACGTTCAACAAAACTTTCTGCGATGACGGAAATGTTTTATGTGTGCTGTCCAATGTGGCAGCCATTAGCTACATGTGGCAGTGAGAACTTGAAATGTGGCCACTGCAACTGAGGAACTAAATTTAAAATTGTATTTAATATTAACTTAAATAGTAACATGTGGCTACTGGCTACTGTATTGAACAGTGCAGTTCTATGCAGTAAGAAAAATCAGGAAGCTGTTGATGTAGTTATAGGTGATAAGATAAGGACTGAGTGTGAGTCAATGGATATTTTAGAGACAAAATGGTTAGGACTAGTAAATATAAAGCCTTAAGGAAAAGAAGTCAAGAACCGGCTCCCAGATTCCACACTTTGTGACTGAATAGCTGCCATTCACAAAGAGCCAGGGTAACATAGGAGCGAGTCTTGCACGCATACAGATTGTATCAATTTTGAACAGGCTGAAATATCTGGGGGTTATCCAAGTGGCAATTTTAGTAGCAAGTTAAGTTCTGGAGAGTTGTGTGAACTAAAGGTACATATTTGAGAAGCTTTGAGTCACTGAGTGAAATTACTTCGAGAAGATGAACAAAACTACAAGTAAACTGAAGCAAAATCCTGGCAAACATCAACATGTATTGTAGGAAGAAACAGTCCATGAGGAGATGGGAAAGGAACAACTGGACAAGTAGGGAGAGAAACAACTGAGACTGGGCACAGAAATCAAGGGTGTAGAGAATTTCAGGAAGGAAGCACAATCAAGTGTCAAACGCTTCAGAGAGGTCAAGTAAGGAAAGAACTGAAAAGTGCTTCCTGTCCTTGTCAATTAGGAGGTCCCTGGTGACATGTGCCAGAACAGTTTCAGTAGTGGAAGAAAGGGGCAGAGAGGAAAATTTAGGTAATTTCAGGCGTTGGCTGTGCAGAAGATCTGAGAAGTAAATAAGAGAGTCTATATGGGGATACAATAGTGATAAGGTTATGTATTTTTTTCTTTCCTTTTTTTTTTCTTTGAGTGGGAAACCTGTAGAATGAAAATGTTAAAAATGGCAATTGGTAGAAAATGAAAGATAGCTTCAGAATAATGGATAAGGTTAACCACGTCAAAAGAAAAGGAATTTCCTTAAACAGAAGAGAGGATTTTTAGTAAGAGACATGCCCTGTTTCTGTTGTTATTGGTGGGGAGTGAAGGGGTTACAAAATACAGACCGAAAATTTTAACTATACTCAGGGTCAGTGCAAGGGATTATTGTCTATGAACAAGTAAAAGGTCTGCTTTAAGCGGCAACGCAATCACTGTAACATCTCCAGATTAGATTTTTATGGGATTGACTCAAGATCAAAACGGTTACGGGCAAAGCCTTATGAAAAACTATTAGGCGTTTTACTTTCAAAGGTTAAGCACGAGATGAGTAAAGAAGTAAGTGATGAGAAGGCTGGTAAATTCTGTAGAAGGCAGAGGAGCCCAAGGACTAGCACGTCTTAATGAATTAAGGAAGTTAGTAACGTTCAGAGGAAACGAGAGATTGTAAACCTGCCTAATGCAAAGACGTGAACCAAAAAGCCTACACCTTGCATTGGCACTTCATCTCCCCGCCGCAGGCACCACGAGGGTGACCAAGTCCCTCTCACGCTGCATACTCTCACATCTCCAGATCCAGGCCCCATTCTCCTTCACTGACTACAGCTCGGTGGCACGCATTTTCGCTGGACTCAGTCCGAACATGTCCAGGTGCACCTCATACCTGCGGAAAAAGGAATCGAGTCAGGCCGCCCCTGGAAGTCGCGGGCACTGGAAAAGGGGCCCAAGCGGCCGGAGGTACGCGCGTCACGCTCGCTTCTGCCCCACCCGCCCAGAGCTTCCAGAAGCGCCGCAGAGGGTGCGGTGTCCGCCCCAACGCCTGCGCTCTGCTACTCTCCCCGCGGGCTCCAGCGCTTCCCACCCCACCCCCCGCCCCTAGCGGGTCGCATCCTTGCGCCTGCGCAGTGCAACGTTTCCGGGCTACGGCAGCCTTGCTGAACCCACAAGGAGAGGCGTTGGGGGCTGGGACAAGGTCGGCGACAGCGAGATAGATAGCGGTGAGTTATGGAGAAACAACAGCATTAAAGTGCTCCGAGCCTCTGGAGAGGGACCTGGGCCTTGCAGCTCCCTTGGCCCCTCTGTACGACCCCCAGGCTCTTCGGAAAACGGTGCAGACCCCGTGGGAGGGGGGGAGGAGAGAAACAGCTAGCACGTGACTCGGCTCAGCCAACCTGGGTGTTGCTGACGTGGCCGCGCGGCCCAGATGATTTCCCCACCCCACTCGATTGGGAAGGGAGGGGCTGGGGGCTACGCCCCCTCCCCCAACAGCTTCAGTTTCCGGGGTGGGGGGTGACACCCCGGATTACGTTCTCCCCCCCCCTCGCACCAAGCCGAGGGGAATGTTGGATCCCCTTTGGAAGGTTCCAGGACCCAGGTAAGAAGGGGCCTTGGAGGGGGATGTTGCCAGTTATTTACGTGCTAAACCAGTAGTGGAGAGCCCGGGAGGGAGATTCTTGGGGTTCAGAGTAAAATCCTGAGGGTGAGTTTGTCCTTCAAGTATTCCACAGCTAGTGAATGGGAGCGTGAAGAGGAGCGAGCGGAAGAGGGCACCTCTAATGGGGGAGGGGAATGGCCAACTTCAGGCCTCCATACCAATAGGAGGGCAAAGGGGCTGGGGCGGTGTGCTTCCACCCCAGCCAATTTCTTTCATTCCCTGGTGGGTATGGAAGCCCGGAGCTAGGTAAAGTTTCATTTTGGCGGCCCGTGGGGGGATTGGTAGGAGGGAAAGTGGTGACTGTAGTTCCTAGTCGTGGGTGTCAGGGGCCTAGGATGTGAACTGAGATTGTTCCTAGATGCCCACTCCCTTTCTCTACATACTCTAGAAAGAGCATTTCTATGCTTCCTTTGTGTCGACTGTAGGAAGCTCGCAGTCATCATATGGCATTCTGGATGTCACGCTTCCAGTTATTTACCGAAATTGTGTGCATTCACCTGGACAGGGCCCATGGAGCTTTCTGCACAAACCTTCGTTGCCCCGTTGGGATCTTAGGCAAAAAACTCGGGAGTCTGCTTGGGAGCAGACATCAGGCCCAAGGTGGGTGCAGGGAGGGCGTCTGAAACTGGAGGGAGTGAGGCTTAGGCCCTGGGAGAATTTCATAGCTCACAGGGTTTCGGGTTTTTCCAGGGTGGTGTGTTTGGCCTCCATTCCCCCTTCCCCCATTCCTAACAGTTTTCTCCTTGTGTACAGCGGGGGTGGGAACGGAAAGGAGGGAAGAGTTAGTCTTCCAAATTACTGAGTAGCGGTAGCCTTCTGTGTGACTCATGTGGGGGAAGGGAGGGTTGGGAGCAGAGAGCAATGATTTTCCCGAATTCAGGGAAACAAGCCAGAGTAATGTCTGGCTGCCCATTATTTTCGCAACCTCTAAATTTTTCTTTCTTGGCTGGTGGTCTCTGTGCAGACTTTTATAGTCCCGGGTGGAGAAAAGCAGATTTGGGGGCTGGGCCACTGAGGAAGGGGAGCCTTCTGCAAAGTTGCTGTGTCATTGACCTCTCTGCTTGCATCGGCGGGTCCGCCTGTACTTTTGGAGCCTAGGCCTGATACGGAGGGGAGGGGGGCAATCTGATTTCCCCTAGTGCGTTCCCCTCCACCCCAGGGTTTGCCCAACTCGGAAGGTCATGAAAAGAGGAGATTGACAGCCATTTTAGACACAGTAACGAGGTTGGGGGGCTCAAGACCTACTGCAGAGGAGGGTGACGTGGTTGCAGCTCAAGGATCTAGGTCTATCATGAGCCCTTCCGAGGCGAGGGAGCTCTTATATTCGTTGACTTTAATTTCCTTTCTGATTTTGCACAGTCTGTTTTCTTCCTTGGCTTGAAAAGGGGAAATGGGAGGGGGATATTTACTCTCCCGCAAGAGGACTGGAAGCCCCAGGGATGGCTTTACAGATGCTGAACTTGTGCTCTGACTCTTTATTCATCTGTAGTCTAGCCGTATTCAGATAACCGGATGGGGGGGAGGGGGCGAAACTGAGCTCCCAAAATGGCTCCTGCCTCTCCTCGGAGGCGGACGGCCCGGGGCGGGGAGGGGGGAGGGGAGAAGGGGATAGAAGGAGGGGGAGGGCTGCTGAGCTGCAGCCGCCACCTCCTCCGCTTGCCCTCCTCCCTGGTGCTGACCGATGGACCAGCCGCTCGGTGGGGAGGACTCCGGACCCTGGTGGGGGGATGGGGGCCCCTTTGTCCCCACCGCGGAGGGACCCTGAGGAGGGGTACTGGCATGCCCTTGGGATGAGGAAGACGAGCAACGTGGGGAACAGTTCGAGCTCTCCGTAGGGGAAGATGTTCACACTGATTGGCAGGACTTTTTTTCCAGCTCTGAGGCAGACACCGGAATGAAATTTGGGGAGGTGGGTTTCATAGGTATGTTCGCGGATTTTGCTGCCCTTCAGGATTGCCGAGGTTTTATCGAGAAGGAAGGTATTTGTATTGATAACGAAGCATGAGTGGGTAGGGATTGGAGATGTGCTTGGGGGTGTAAGTTTTTGGAACGTATTCTAGGTTGGTTACCTTCTTGATTAGAAGCTTTGGGGAGTTCAAAGATAGATTCAGAGAAGTGCTTTTGCCCTTCGGTTGGTTGTTCGACCTAGGGAAGGGCAGGGACGATTTTAGAGACTCTAAAGCCTGTGTTTTTTTCTTGTGGAACATAGGGACGTTAGACCCTGTCGTCGCTACGTTCGGGATCCCTTAGAGCTGTTATCAGAGTGCCAGGCTGTGGCTTTTAAGATGGCGTCTTCTTCCTCATTTCAGATTCTTCACCACAGAGGCCTAACCGTCGAGAACAACCACTCGCCAGGCGACATAGGCCACACCCTGGCGGGCCGAGGTTGGCTACGCCCACGCGGCCCCCACCCGTCCTGCTGGTCTGACCTATGGAGGAGGTACGAATGGCACGACCTGCCGGAGCTTGGCAGTCGCCAGTGGCATCAGGCCTGCACGCCTGGGAAAACTTTGTTGGAAAGGAAGATGGGGAGAAAGTGCTGCAACCTGCTAACCTCTCTCTTTCCTTCGAGTCGCCGAACCACAGCGCAGCCAATTGGCTCAGTGATAATGGCGGATTGCCGCTTCCCTATGGGTCAATGCGGCACTCTTCTGCCTGGTGACTGACGCTTTGAAAATGAAGTTTATGACATAATTGCTTCAACCGACCAATAGAAAATGCTCCCGCGGAGAGGCGTTCCCTCTGCTGCCACTGGACTTCAAGCGCGTGAGCGAGGGAGCGTACGCGCGGAGCGGGTGGGGGAAATCTCGAGCCTGGTGGCGCGCATGAGCGGCGAAGCTCCTCCCCCCCTGCCAATATATAAAGGGCTGGCGCGGGGCTCGGCGGCGCCATTTCGCGCTGGAGTGGAGCAAGCTCTGGGATCAGCTGGAAGATTCTACCTACCGATACAGAGCTCGCAAGTCGTCGGGACCGCCATTACAATCCACGTCCATCCTCTTGGAAATGGCCTTCCTCTCGGCCTATGACTGGTCCTGGGGGACAGTACAGACCCCATAGAAGCCCCTGAAGCTCCCCTTTTTCGGGCCCCGCCCAATCCTCGGAATCTGTCCAGCCCCTCTACTCCGCCCTCAAGAGGATTTCAAAGATGGAGGCGGCGGCTCCCTAAACCACTTTCCCGTGTTCATCCGCCTCCATCGAGATCGAAACGGGACCTCGTCCACCCCGGATGGTCCCCGCAGGAAGAGGGGATCCTTGCAGACCAACATCGGGCAATATCGACGACGGTGTTTAGGATCGGGGTCCTTCCTAGGGTTTGAAGAGTCCGTCTCGCTCGCCCACCTTTGCTGGGGCCGCCGCCATTTTCTCGCTGTCCGCCTCTTGTGGAGCGCGCCAAGGGGCCGGGAGTTCTCCGTGAAGCAGCGGAGGAGACTGCTTTCGTGCCTGCCCTGTGGGAAGGGGGGGTTGTCGCCTGGAAGGCAGGGCAGCGGCCCCCCCTATTACCCGGGTTATGCTGGACGGGGAGATAAGGGGAACCGAGGCCACCCGGACTTTACGCGGCTGAGTGTAGCGCCGGTTCCCCGCCATCAAGATGCTGCAAAACGTGACTTCCCACAACAAGTACGTTGCCTCGAGCGGGAAGGGGACGTTGCGGGGCTGCGGCACGGGGGTGTAGGACGTCGGGTTCGGAGGGAATACGGAACCAACTCGGGCCGTTGCTATTAAGTGGCGCGGCTGTTGACGCGGGGTGGGGGGGCTCGCGGAGGGGATTCAACGACGGTTTGGGAATCGTGGTACTGTCCCAGACGCTGTGTCTGGAAGGAGTGCAAGCTGTCTCTTCCTTTACCCGCGGTGGCCCAGTCTTAACTGAGCCGGTCAGAGCTAGGTTGGCAGAATGTACTGAGGAGGGACGGTATCGATTGGGCAGCAGGTCCTGCGGGTAGGGGGGGTCTGATGTTTAGCGGCGGGTTTGTCGGGATGTTGGTAGCCACATCTAGTGTCTCACCGGCTCACCATGGTGACAGTTTCAGGGACTGGCAACGGGAATTCCCAGGATAGGATAGAGGGATTATTGTTTTAGCCTGTGGGTTCCTGGTGTGTAGGTCATTTAACCCCTGCTTATCTTTCAGTGACTGAATCGGTTTTGTGTTAGGGTGTGGGTGTGTGTGTGTTTTGGTTGGGGAGAGGACCGTTTTTTGATAGCCTCTAGTTTCTTCCTTGGCGGGAGGGTGGAACTACGGAGTCTCTAGTCCAGTTGTCTTCAGGTGTAAACAATGAGATAATCGGGGTAGTGATTTTAATTTTCGGCCCTGGGAAACACCTGGTGGTGAGGAGCACCGGAGAGAATGTAAACTTAACCACTGTTGGCCTTTGATCTTCAGAGTGGATGCTGCAGTGGGAACTGTTGTTGGAATGTTGTTTTTTGGCGGGGGGGGGGGGGTCAGTCTTATGAGGGAACTTGCTGACCTCGACTGAGCAGCTCTATTTTTTGAGTCCCTTGGAGGAAGGCGACTGGGTTTGCAAAAAATTTGTGGGAACTGGCAACTGGGTTATTCCAGGTTGTGAAGTCCCACAAACGCTGGTTGTCGGATTTTTTTTTCTTTTTTTGAGTTGGTATGGTGGTGTGTTACACTTTGGTTCATTTTCTGCTTTGAAGTTAACTGTGCAGAACTTGTGGAGGATGCTGATCTTTCCTGCCCGAATGGATCCCTAGCTGTCTTATCAGCATTTTAAGAAATTCTCCCTATTTTGTTTCCTCTTCCTCAGGCTCGACCACCCTAGTGAATGAGGTCGTCCTCAAGCTTGGGGCTTGAGTTTCTAAGCTCCACCCATTTTGCTTAAATCTCTTCCTCATAAGTCTAAGTCTCGTTCTCGGTTATATGTCCTGTGAGAAACCACTTGATGGCTGTTTTTCTCTATGTAAAAAAAAAAAAATAAGAAGATAATATTCATCAGACTCTAGAGGGTGAGACCTAGATAGATGTACTAAAAATAAGGAAACAAAAAATGTGGGAGCAGGGACAAGAACAAAATCTCTAATGTTCAGAAACCATTTGGGAGCTTTTTTTCTCCCGTGTAAAAAGAAAAAGATGATAGAGCCTATCAGACTCTGGAAGGTGAGACCTAGATAGGTCTTCTAAAACATGGGAATGGGGACAAAAACAAAATCTCTGATGGTTAGGTCCCAAGCCTGGATTTGTTGGGTATGTAGTGTAAATTGCGCTCTCCCTACTTTTTATGAGATTACCACATTTAATTTTGTTTTCCATTTTTGCAGACTCCCTGGGGAGGGGAATGCAGGGTTACTGGGGCTAGGTCCAGAGGCTGCAGCGCCTGGGAAAAGGATTCGAAAGCCTTCCTTGTTGTATGAGGGATTCGAAAGCCCTACGATGGCTTCAGTGCCAGCTTTACAACTGACTCCTGCCAACCCACCACCCCCGGAGGTATCCAATCCCAAAAAACCAGGACGGGTTACCAACCAGCTGCAATACCTGCACAAGGTAGTGATGAAGGCTCTGTGGAAACATCAGTTTGCATGGCCCTTCCGGCAGCCTGTGGATGCTGTCAAACTGGGTTTGCCGGTGAGTTGAGAAGTTGGAGTGGGGAGGTGTGGGAATAAACAAGAATGTGTGTGAGTGGGGGTAGGCTGTTCAGTATAGGTGCTGCGGCCCCTAGGGATTTCCCATCTCCCCACTCCATTAGGGCAGATACCCACCAGATTTCTGGATTCTTGGTCCTTTATGATTGATCCATTCTTTTGCTATCTTGGCATCTCTCATTGTGCCCTCCATGTGTCCTTCCTTAACTTTTGTGCCCTGGCTCCATTTTACAGATTCCCACCCCAGGTTGGGAGAGGACCACGGTGGCCAAAATTCTTAGCTTCTTCCTCTCCCTCATGCAGCCCATGGATAGCCAGCCCCAGAGGTAATGTCACAGGATGGGAAACCTTCCAAGAGTGGGTGGGAGTTGGGTGGTTAGAGAAAGACGGTAGGGGCCTCCTGCTGGGTGTTAAGAATCCTATTCCTTTTCTATCCTGTAGTTCAATTGGGGCCGCAGTTTAGGGGGCTTACGTACCCCTTTAATAAGGGGTATGTATGTGCGTGTGTGTTGGGGTCAGTAGTTGTCTAGGAAAAGAGGCATGCATTTTTCAATCGCTCTGACCTAGGTTTGTTTGTTTGTTTGTTTTTTAGGATTATCACAAAATTATAAAGCAGCCTATGGACATGGGTACTATTAAGAGGAGACTTGAAAATAATTACTATTGGGCTGCTTCAGAGTGTATGCAGGATTTTAATACCATGTTTACCAACTGTTACATTTACAACAAAGTGAGTTTTTCCTCTTTGTGTGTTCATTAGAGGGAGAGAAACTGCTTTTATTGCAAAGATGTTTGGCTACACAAAGTCCAGGTTTTTTGCCATAGAACATGTTCTCAGTATTTAGGATCTACAAAATCTGAATTCCAAAGGGTACCACTACACTCCATGGTGCGGCTTCAGAAATCCAGAGTTAAAGATTGTTTAAGTAGAATACTTCTCATACTTGAGGATGGCGGTCCTGTTTGTCAAAAATTTCCAGAGATCTGAATAGCAGGATCTATTTTCCTTGTCAGATCTCTTTCCCTTATTTCTGAATTTTCTTTCTTAGTTGTATTTTGAGGGATAAAGTTAGGAGAGAACATGGGAATTAGTGTCCCAGTGTAAGAACAATTGTTTATCTTCTGCTGGTATTTGAACTTTTTTGTTCTCTGTAGCCGACTGATGATATTGTCCTGATGGCACAAACGCTGGAAAAGATCTTCCTACAGAAAGTGGCATCAATGCCACAAGAAGAACAAGAGCTTGTGGTGACCATCCCTAAGAACAGCCACAAGAAGGGGGCCAAATTGGCAGGTAGGAAGAGTGGGAGTTTTGCTCATAGAGACCAAAAGATGTGAAAAGATGATCAAACTAATCTTTCTTTTTTCTTTCAGCACTCCAAGGCAGTATCACCAGCGCCCATCAGGTGCCTGCTGTCTCTTCTATATCTCACACAGCCCTGTATACTCCACCTCCTGAGATACCTACCACTGTCCTCAACATTCCCCACCCATCGGTCATCTCTTCTCCCCTTCTGAAGTCCTTACATTCTGCTGGACCCCCACTCCTTGCTGTCTCTGCAGCTCCCCCAGCCCAGCCCCTTGCCAAGGTATAGATCTGTGGATTTCTTTTGGACAATGGGAATGACAAGCTTGAATGAAGTAGACCTGAGGTAAAGGACTTTTCCATCTTGTCTTTTGCAGAAAAAGGGGGTAAAGCGGAAAGCAGATACTACCACCCCTACACCTACAGCCATCCTGGCTCCTGGTTCCCCAGCTAGCCCCCCTGGGGGTCTTGAGCCTAAGGCAGCACGGCTTCCCCCTATGCGTAGAGAAAGTGGTCGCCCCATTAAGCCCCCACGCAAAGACTTGCCTGACTCTCAGCAGCAACACCAGAGCTCCAAGAAAGGAAAGTTATCTGAACAGTTGAAACATTGCAATGGCATTTTGAAAGAGTTACTCTCTAAGAAGCATGCTGCCTATGCCTGGCCGTTCTATAAACCAGTGGATGCTTCTGCTCTTGGCCTGCATGATTACCACGACATCATTAAGCACCCCATGGACCTCAGCACTGTCAAGGTATCCACTGCATGGGGCATATGGGATGGGACGCTCGGGCAGTTTTTGGAGCCTAAGAATCAATAAAAAAACTATCAGTCATTTCTTAGGGGCACACAGCAATCTGGTTCTTAGTATTTTATTTTTTTACAAAATAATAATGTGGCAATTAGGCAACTACTTGATAACAGCTAATTTTTGGAGTTTGTATGGTGGTTTTTGTATTCAGAGCAATGCTGCTTACATACAGTTAAGTCCTACTTATTGGGAATGTTCAGTTAGGGGAGTTAAGAGGTGAAGGACAGGCCACTGACCCTCCTGTCACTTAGAAATGATTTTTTTTTCCTAGACATAGATTTTTCTTCAACCCACCCAAATTCCTTTGACTTCAAACTTGAACCTCGGGGCACAGATTCTTAAAGTCATCTCCACTGTGCTTTTGAGAGGGCTGCACTTGCTCTGTCTGGGGTTGGCAGGGAATGGTGAGTCTCCGTACCTACATAGCTTCTGATGCTGCCTCCTTCTGCAGCGGAAGATGGAGAATCGTGATTACCGGGATGCCCAGGAGTTTGCTGCTGATGTGCGGCTTATGTTCTCCAACTGCTACAAGTACAATCCCCCAGACCACGATGTTGTGGCCATGGCACGAAAGCTACAGGTAAGTGTCAAGGTTGGAGTTTGGAAAATAAATACATCTGGGGAGATTATTGTCACCTGCACTGCATAATATCAACATGAGGGTCTCCTGATCTTTATAGTTGCAAAATGGAGCTGTATCACCAGGTGGCAGGGCACTATCCCCCCCAGCACGGTTTTGAATCTGCCTCTCTTTCTAGGATGTATTTGAGTTCCGTTATGCCAAGATGCCAGATGAACCACTGGAACCAGGGCCGCTACCGGTCTCCACTGCCTTGCCTGCTTGCTTGGCCAAATCATCTTCAGAGTCCTCTAGTGAGGAAAGTAGCAGTGAGAGCTCTTCGGAAGAAGAGGAAGATGAAGAGGATGAAGAGGAGAGTGAAAGCTCTGACTCGGAGGAAGAAAGGGCTCATCGCTTGGCTGAACTACAGGAACAGGTATTTGTCACTATACAGTTTACTAAGACATTCACACCCTCTTCTTGCTCACCTCCCTTTTTTCCTCAGTCTTTTTAAATTGTTCTATCTTACGTGTTTTTTCCATTTCACATCTTGATTCTTTTTTCTCTAGCTTCGGGCTGTACATGAGCAACTGGCTGCCCTGTCCCAAGGCCCAATGTCCAAGCCCAAGCGGAAGAGAGAAAAAAAAGAGAAAAAGAAAAAACGGAAGGCTGAGAAGCATCGAGGCCGAGCTGGGTTAGATGATGATGATAAGGGCCCTAGGGCACCCCGCCTTTCTCAGCCCAAGAAGTCCAAGAAAGCAAGTGGCAGTGGAGGTGGCAGTGGTGCTGCATTAGGTCCCCCTGGCTTTGGACCTTCTGGAGGAAGTGGTACCAAGTGAGTTGTAACGAGAGGATGCTTTCTCCCATTCCTTGCAACATGTTCTCTTAAGCCAAGGGTCAGCAAATGTTTTAAGTGACCAGATGACAGACACTGAGTCTAAGGACCACAAGAGTCTCTAAGATACTCCACTTTGACAGTACAGTGCAAAAGTAACCTTAGGCGATAAAGATGTGAACGTGAACACACGTTCCAGTAAAACTATATTTACAAAAACAAGTGACAGGCCAGATTTTGGCCCAAGGACCATAGTTGGATCAACCCCTTCTGTAAACCAATGAGTTCATACTTGTTTTTTCCTGTTTTCCACAGTGGGGTGGTTTAGTGTAGTGCTTTAGGTAACAAAAAGATGTGCTCATGCCAGCATACCTATATCTAGTCTCAAAGCTCAAAATAAATGTTAAATGGTTGGCATCTCCTACTATAGTGTCCCGACTCTGACTCATTTGCCTTAATGGAAAACCAAGCTGTATGCCCAGCAGGAAATCCAAATTATTGGATTGAACAGTGGGAACATGTTGGGAGAGGTTAAGAATGCTTCTCTAATTGAGAGGGTTTTTTTGCCCATAGATTGCCCAAAAAGACCACAAAGATGGCCCCACCTACCCTGCCTACAGGCTATGATTCAGAGGAAGAGGAAGAAAGTAGGCCCATGAGTTACGATGAGAAACGGCAGTTGAGCCTGGACATCAACAAGTTACCTGGGGAAAAGCTAGGTCGAGTTGTACACATAATTCAAGCCAGAGAGCCCTCTTTACGTGACTCAAACCCAGAAGAGATTGAGATTGATTTTGAAACTCTGAAGCCATCCACGCTTAGAGAGCTCGAGCGCTACGTCCTTTCCTGCCTTCGAAAGAAACCTCGGAAGCCCTACAGTGAGTATAAATGAGGTCCACCAATCTTTGTGAAATTCTGAGGACAGTTTAGAGAAGGGGGGTAGTGGAGTATGCATACTTGATGCTCATTGTGACTGTCAGCTCCTAGGGTGGCATTCAAGTTCAAGAAAGGAACTTGGCAACACCAGGGTGCAGTAAAACTAGGATGTTAACAGCAGTCTTAGTCCTGGTACAATTCTTTTTCTAGCCATTAAAAAACCTGTGGGAAAGACAAAGGAGGAACTTGCTTTGGAGAAGAAGCGTGAACTAGAAAAGCGGTTACAAGATGTTAGTGGGCAGCTCAATTCCACGAAAAAGCCCCCCAAGAAAGGTAAGTATCCTGTAAACCGCTGCAAGTTCACTGCATTCTGCCCTGCTTGACCACCTTGTGTTCGCAAGTGGAGATCAGACTCAACACACCTTTAACCTTTAACTCTGTTCTGCAGCCAGTGAAAAAACAGAATCCTTGTCTGCTCAGCAAGTAGCAGTGTCACGACTCAGCGCTTCCAGCTCCAGCTCAGACTCCAGCTCCTCCTCTTCATCTTCCTCCTCTTCAGACACCAGTGATTCAGACTCAGGCTAAGGGGCCAGGCCAGATGGGGCAGGAGACTCCGCAGGACCGGACCCTTAGACCACCCTGCCCCACCCCTTCTCCCCTTGCTGTGCCGCTTCCTCATCTCACCCCCCTCTCCCCGCTGTAGGTTTTCTCATCTCACCCCTCCCCCCACTGTAGGAGAGCTGGCTCTGCAGGGGTGGGGGATGTAGGGACATTTACTGAAGGAGGGACACAATGGGCAAAATAAGGTTGAGTTCCCAGCCCCATGGACCGTGACCTCTTGGGCATAAAGCCCCATTCAAAATGTCTGGGACAGGGCAGGTAGATGGTAGGAGTGGGCAAAGACCCTGATGGGGGTAACCTGAGGCTATAGCTGCCCTCCCTGTTCACTTGTAAAGGCCCAGTTTTGAGGTTGGTTGATACTAATTTATTTTAAGCTAGGTAAGGCTGAGGGTTGTGGGGACATGATCATTTTTGGCCTCCATGGAGAGGGAAGAAGGCGGAGCTCATTTTTTACGTTGACATTTTTCTACTCTGTTTTTCCTTTTTCTCAATTTGGGGCCCCTGGGGGTTTCTGTCACCTCCCCATTTGGTCCCCTGGATTGTCTGTTGATTCTAACTTGTAAATAAAGAAAGTATTATTCAAGTTTTGAGTATCTTAACATTTGTTTCTGTGGTGCTTCCAAAAAAAACAAATGAGGTGAGAAAAAGGTTGGATTATCTTTGTTTTTAATACAAACCTGTAGGCTATTGATGAGCTAAAAAAGTAAATACATCTTGTAAAGTGAGTCCTTCAAAATAACCTTTAAGTTCATGATTTGCTGTGGTTTAGATGAAGAAAAGCACGCCTGGCACATGCATCCCTTAATCATGAGCTTAGAGCTCAAGACCTGGGGGAGGCTTTTGAGATTTTCCTCTGTGCTAGATGGGTGTGTGGATTGACTTCTGAATATACAGAAGGTGGAGATGGGAGGTAGCCAAGTAGCAGGTACTTTAGGTATTGGGCATCTGCCTTGGGAAGGCAGGTGTGCCTGCTTTCATAATTTGCTGCTTTGGTTTCCAATTGTAGATTGACAGAGCCTTGCATAGTTTATTAGTATGCCAGTTCAGAGTATTAGTTCTCGTGAAGTTCAAATCACAAAAACACTCCATGAGTCTAAACCCTTGTCTTGCTCCAAGGGGAGAGGGGCCATATAGTTCAGGGAGCTGGGATGTGGTTTCTGGAATGGGGTTCTACACACTTGAAAAGTAAAACATTTAGCTTAGTATAATGGACCATAGTAGGAAACCTGAATTCTGAAATAAAGGCTGTGAATTGGGAATGTAAAATGTTTATTATGAAAGAATGTACAGGGTGGAGTCTGGTGGAGATGGTAGTGAAGATTTGGAAAGCAGCAGTGACCTTCCAACTCATTACATACTAGATACCTGGTAGAGCTTTTAAAACCTGGGAAGTTATTTCTGGATTCAGTGGTTATGAGTTCTCAGCAAATTGGGGCTTGGGCAACAATTTTCGAAAGCTCAGGAAATGGTGATGTGCAGCCAGGATTGAGAATTTACTGTTTTGCCAAGTCCACTTAATTTTAAAGGGGAAGAGACCCTTGCTTGGACTTGGGCCAACTCAAATGTAGAGCTCTAAGTGACCTCAACTCCCTTTTGAGTTCTGGTCCTCTGAGTGGTAGAAAAGATGTTGAAAACTAGAGGTACCATGTAGAGTTCTGTTTTGTTCGTGCGATAGGAATCAAAGTCTTAGGAATAAACGTTGAGGTTCAAGTTTCATTAGATACATGGCTGGGACTGTAGGCACATCATGACAAGCAGGTTTCTTTGGGAAAAAAGGCAGGAAAAGATCAAGTACGAGATGGACTGACTATGAAGGAAGCTGTAGGCCTGAGTATATAGAGAGCTGGTCAGGGCTGTAGAGGACCGGACCGTGTAGACATTGTTCATAGGGTTGCCAGTCATCAAGTTTAAGTTGGATTAGTTTGAAGAGGAGGCTAGTTACAGGACCGTTTTTGGTTTGCTTTGGTTTGAATTTTAGGAGGGGAGAGAGAAAAACATCAATTGGTTTTACTTGCATTTGATTTCTTCTATGCATTCATGGTTGCTTATATTATACATGCCCTCACCAGAGTTTGAACCTAACCTTGGTGTATTGGGACAACACTAACCAATCTACGCAGCCAGGGCTTAGTTATATACTCTTAAGATAGTCTGTAGCTGCATCCCCCTATGTTCATATCAATTTTTTTTAAATTTTAGTTTGGGAAAGTAAAAAATTCCAACTATCAAAAGATATGTTTCAAGTGCTGGCAAGGATGTGGAGAAGGGAACCATTTTGCACGATTAGTGGGAATTCAGATTGGTGCAGCCACTGTATAAAACTGTAATGGAGATAGCTCAAAAAATTAAAAATAGATCTGCTTTTCAATCCAGCTATCCCACTTCTGGAAATATATCTGAAGGAGCCTAAAACACTAATTCGAAAGAATATAAGCACCCCTATGTTCATTGCAACATTATTTACAATTGCCAGGATACAGAAGTAGCCCAAATGTCCATCAGTAGATGAGTGGATAAAACAACTATGGGACATTTACTCAATGGATACTAGTTGGCTGTTAAAAAAATGTTACCCTTTGCACCAGCATGGATAACCTGGAGAACATTATGCTAAGTAAAATAAGCCAGTCAGAGAAAGGCAAATACCATGATTTCACTCATGTGAAATCTAATGAATGAACTAACAGGAAAGGGGACAAACTTGGAGAGCAGGATGATGGTTGGGTTGGGGGTGAGGTGAGGGGCAGAGGGAAAAAGGACTCGGACATGGAAAGAGTGGTGATAAATGGTAATGGAAAATATTCAATAAAGATTAAATCAGGGAAAAAAAGATGTTTGTGACGTTGTACCTGAATTTCCTATAACCTGACTTGAAAATAACCCTAAATGAGGTGACAGAAGGAGACCTCCCTCATTTGCTTGACAGCAGAACTGGCTGAGACTGGGAAAGTGGCCCTGCACATGCAGTAAACCTCCCACCCTGCCATGATAATAGGCAGCTTACATAGTAAATGGATTTCTCCTGGCCATCAACCTTTTGGGAAAGTTCCTGCCCTGTTCCTTGAGGGTTTGTTTGAGCCAGTCTGTCCTTTGATTTACCTTTCTCCTTTAGTCCAAACCCCAGCTCTACCCTGTCACATCCCCTTCAGACATTGTAATAGCTTCAGGAGTCAGACTGAGTGCTGTCTTGGTTGGGACAACTGCCTTCCACAGTAACTGATCTCCAACACAGCTAACACTGTATTTCCCTCCATGCTCTTCCAAGCTCTTGAAATTGTGTTCTAATGCCTCTGCTTTTTTTTGTCCTTCCTCTCATGCTATTTGCTTGTGTTGAATGTTTCTATAGGGAGTATTTTTTCAGTCAAACATTGAATTCTTTTGATTGCTTTTTCTTTTATTTATGTATATTTTATTGATTATGCTATTAAAATTGTCTCATTTTTTTTCTCCTCTTTATCCCCCCTCTGCCCTGCACCCCACCTCCCACCAACATTCCACTCCCTTTAGTCCATGTCCATGTGTTGTGCATATAAGTTCTTTGGCTTCTCCATTTCCTCTACTACTTTTAACCTCCCCCTGACTATTTTGTACCTACAAATCATGCTTCTTTTTATTTTTTTAATATATTTTATTGATTATGTTATTACAATTATTCCATTGTTCCCCCCCTTTATTGCCCTCCATCTTGCACATTCCCCTCCCATTCCCATTCTCCCCCACTTTGGTTCATGTCCATGGGTTGCACATATTAAGTTCTTTGGCTTCTACATTTTCTATACTATTCTTAACCTCCCCCTGTCTATTTTTTACCTACCACTTATGCTTCTTATTCCCTGTACCTTTTCCCCTTCTCTCCCCACCCATTCCCCGATGATAACCCTCCATGTGATCTCCATTTCTGTGGTTATGCTCCTTTTCTAGTTGTTTGCTTAGTTTTTTTTTTTTTTTTTTTAATGTTCGGTTGTAGAGAGTTGTGAGTTTGTTGTCATTTTCCTGTTCATATTTTTTACCTTCTTTTTCTTCTTCTCTTTCTTCTTTTTTCTTCTTTTTTCTTCTTTCTCCCTTTAACATTTCATAATAAGGGCTTGGTGATGATGAACTCCTTTAACTTGACCTTATCTAGGAAGCACTTTATCTGCCCTTCCATTCTACATGACAACTTTGCTGGATAGAATAATCTTGAATGTAGGTCCTTGGCTTTCATGACTTGGAATACTTCTTGCCAGCCCCTTCTTACCTGTAAGGTTTCTTTTGAGAAATCAGCTGATAGTCTTATGGGAACTCCTTTGTAGGTAACTCCTTTTCTCTTGTACTTTTAACATTTCTTATCTTTGATCTTGGGTAATGTAATTATGAAGTGTCTTGGTGTGTTCCTCCTTGGGTCCAACTTCTTTGGGACTCTCTAAGCTTTCTGGACTTTAGGAAAGTCTGTTTCCTTTGCCAAATTGGGGAAGTTCTTCATTATTCCAAGAAGTTTTCAATATCTTGCTCTTCCTCTTCTCCTTCTGGCACCCCTATGATTTGGATGTTGGAACATTTGAAATTGTCCCAGAGGTTCCTAAGCCTTTTCTCATTTTTTTGAATTCTTGTTCCTTCATTCTGTTCTGGTTGAATGTTTATTTCTTCCTTCTGCTCGAGACTGTTGATTTGAGTCTCAGTTTCCTTCCCATCACTGTTGATTCCCTCTATATTTTTCTTTATTTCTCCTTGAATAGCCTTCACTATTTCCTCTATTTTGTGACCATACTCAACCATTTCTGTGAGCATCCAGATTACCAATGTTTTGAACTGTGCACCTGATAGGTTGGCTATCCCTTTGCCACTTAGTTGTATTTTTTCTGGAGCTTTGATCTATTCTTTCATGTGGGACATATTTCTTTGTGTGGGCACACTTGTTGCATTGTAAGGAGTAGAGCCAGATATTCACTAGGACAGGGCAACCCACATCACTGCGTTGAGGCACTCTATGTGGGGGAGCAGTCAGAGAGGGAACAATGCTGCTTGCTCAGCTCTCCACCAGCATTCAGTCCCTTCCCCCGGTACCCACAAGAAAATTGTATGTTTTTGGTGCTGATTCCCGGGTGGGTGGGTTTGTGTACATTCTAGGACCCTGTGGGTCTCTCCAACAAACTCTCCTGTGAGGCTGGGAGTTTCTCCTGCCTCTGCAACCCCCACAGGTATTTACAGCCAGAGGTTTTGAGGCTTTATTTCCCCACATTGGAACCCTGGGTTGTGCAGCCTGTCTCACTCTCCAATTGTTCCTCCCCATTTATCCACATGCAAATGTGGGGCCACCAGCTGCCGCCTTGCCACTCGTCATCTCCACCCCAGCTGTCTGTCTCCACCTGTCCTACCAGTCTGGATGATATTCCTTCTCTAACTTGTTGGTTGTTGGGCTTCCATATAGTTTGATTTTCTGGCAGTTCTGGTTGTTTTTTGTTTTTAAATTTGTTCTTGTCCTTCTTTTGCTTGTGCAAGGAGGCAAAGTGTATCTACCTATTCCTCCATCTTGGCCAGAAGTCTGCTTTTTATTTTTCAACAAGCTCTGCTACGTCAAGCTGTAGGGATGAAGATCCTTGTTCTATCGATAGAGTCCAATCATGGTACCAGTGGTTGTATTGACTTTCAAGATAAAGGCATGACTTTATCTTCCCAGACTATTCAACCTTCTTAAACCCCAATGTATGGACCCCAGTCCCAGCACTGCAAACTTTGCTCTTAGGTTTGCTCAGGACTACCCTTATTGGAAAGCCCTGCTTCCCTGAGGAACCAGCATGATTGGTTCCCGGGACAAGGACTTGAGATTCTTTTGGGCCTGCCCAAAATAAACTTGAGGGAGGTCTCCCTGGGTGGTGGGATGGAGATGTGGGAATGGTAGAAGGGAAATGATCTGATGTTTCTATGATCTCACATCTTTCCTTCCCCTTTTCTGGATCACCTTGGTTCAAGCTCTTTCCAAATTCCCACTAGCTCCTCTCCAGTCCCAAGTGGACAGATTGCTGCCCCATAATTTGTATGCTGGGAGTGAGAAAAGGGGCAACATTAAGCAACTGCAGGGCTTGTCTGTTTATTTTTTAATTTAAGTAGTTCTAGCAGCACAATATGCAAAGATCTATAAAGAATTTAGGAGAAAGTTCTGAACTGAGATCACTAATCTGAGATCTGTGAAGGTAAACTGCCTGAATGCAGGTGGTAATGAAGCTTTTCTATATTGTCTTTTGCAGAAAAAGGGGGTAAAGCACAAAGCAGATACTACCACCCCAACACCTACAGTCATCCTGGCTTCTGGTTCCCCAGCTAGCCCCCATGGGGGTCTTGAGCCTAAGGCAGCACAGCTTCCCCCTATGCATAGAGAAAGTGGTCGCCCCATTAAGCCCCTATGCAAAGACTTGCCTGACTCTCAAGAATGAAAAGGTGTTTTCAGAAAAGGCCAGAAAGTTGGACAAGCCATGATAAGACTTGAATTTTTATCCTAAAGACTTTAATAATAGCTCACATTTATTGAGCATTTACTATCCCAAACACTGTACTAAAAGAAAGAGAAAGATAGAAAGAATGAAGAAGGAAGGGAGGGAGGGAAGAAGGATGGAAGGAAGAGGAAAAGAAAAAGAGAGAAAGAAAGAAAGAAAGAAAGAAAGAAAGAAAGAAAGAAAGAAAGAAAGAAAGAAAGAAAGAGAAAGAAAGAAAGAAAGAAAGAAAGAAAGAAAGAAAGAAAGAAAGAAAGAAAGAGAAAGAAAGAGGGAAGGAAGGAAGGAAGGAAGGAAGGAAGGAAGGAAGGAAGGAAGGAAGGAAGGAAGAGAGAGAGAGAAAAATTGTAAACTCATTTCATCATCATAGCTCTGTGAGGTTAGTCTTACTTATCTCCATTTAACAGATGAGGCAATGAGGCACAGAGAGAGGTTAAGGGAGTTACTTGTCCAAAGTCACAATAGCCAGTTAGTGCTGGACAGGAGAACTGAACTCAGCAATCTGTCTCCAGGAGCTACTACACTAGAATCCCAATACTGTGAGCTGGTGGGCAGCTAGGGGACACATGCTTTGAAGAAATTGCAGTAGAGAGAATCATGGGTTTGTGGGGTATCAGGAATGGATGCAGTGATAATTTAGAAAGCAGTTGCTGCACTCAGACCCAGCAAGTAAGGGAAGTGGTTTGGGATGAGGAGGCAGTGACATAGATAAGGAGACACAGAGAGGCCCAGAGCTTTGTAGTAGTGGAAGTTTGATCATTTGTTGACTAAGTAAGTGCTATCTGGCTGACTGGCAGGTGTGAGTGAAACTCCAACAAGTCTAGCAGAAAAGGCTGGCTCTGAGACGCTTGTTGATAGGACTGCCACAAGGGGTCTTTCTTTGGAGCCACCCGGTGAGCATGTTATTCATAACTGTAGATGTTTTTGTGCTCACCCTCCCATCCCTAGGTTCTCTCCTTCTTACTTCCCTGCACTTCAACTTTTGAAACATGAGCTTCACTGTTACAGTGCAGAGGCCTCATCTCCTGTGACCTCTGAAGCACCTCCTGTGCTTCCCCTGGTCCTGTGAGGCCACTTCTACCCTCCTACTTTCCAGACAGCCCCTCCTGGCCTGTTCCTCAAAAGTCAAAAGCCTTCCACAAGATGTTGCTGTCCCTGTGTTACCTTCTTCTCCTTCTTTGGTCCTCTTCTCCTTATTTACACGATGTCTCTAAGCAATTCTACCCATTCCTCTGGAGGCAACTCTGATCCATAAAATCTGTCTCTGTTCAGACCTTGCTCCAAAGTTCCAAGTCTGTTTTACAGGTGCCTGATGGCAATGTCTCATAGACTCCCTCTGTGACTTCTCTCTTTATGTAAGAAGCACTCATACAGAACTCACTAATGTGCCAGATACTTATGACAACCTTTAGTTTTAAATCCTTAAAATAACACCACGAGGTAGTCATCACCCTTTACAAATGAGGAAATTGAGGCTCAGAGATATTCAGTAAGAGTTCTATCATACATAAGTGGTAGAGACAGGATTATTAATGTGTCATTATTCTCCCAGTCATTTGAACCAGAGCCTGATGATCTGCCCAAATTTCGCCCCATTGTCTCACCCCTCACTGTTCATCCATCACTGCTGCTCAGCCTTCCTCTGTCACTTGTTTCCTATCAGTGCCCTCGTCAGGCTGGGCTGTCATGACTCTCTTCTTACTAGTCTATCCACTGTCTCACTTCCACCTGATTAATCTATCCTCCACACTGCCAGAGAGATTCTTTAGAAAATAAATCTATCTCATCATGTTGCTTATTACCCTTAAGGTGCCTACAAGGCCTCTGCATAGCCCTTTTTCCTCTACAAGGTTAAGTCCTTCATTCACCTTTACTTGAATTCTGTGCTCAACTCAGAGCAAAAATGGACCCTCTCAGATTCTCCAACATTGCTTATTACCACTGAGCCTTGGCACATGCTGTTCGCTCTGCCCAGAATATCCTCTTTCTCCCACCAGTAAATCCTACAGAGTATCCAAAAACAACTTGTTACCTCCACTATAAAGACTTCTAACTGTCCTTTAATCCCCCAACACACACACACACACACACACACACACACACACACACACACACACACCTTCCGAGGGACCCCACTGAACTAACTGTACTGGGCCCTCTCCATTCAACCACTCTCCTATCTCCAGACTCCAGCAGCAGTGTCTCACACTGAATTAGCATGGCCTATCGAGGCTGTTCTGCTCATTAGCCTTGGAGGACTCTCCCAATGAACAATTAGACTGACCTTCCATTTTCAGTTTACACTTAAGTACTTCCTTCCTCCTTAATTTTGCCCCCTTATGCATACATGTCTCCCACACCTCCTTTTTGAGGTAGGGATTGTGTCTTGTTCTTTATAGCCTTAACCCTCCCAGTGCCTCAGACACAGTTTAAATATAAACATAAATGATGGTTACACCATCTCTTGGCATTTGTATTCATCCAGGCATCCCAGCACAGATTCCAACAGGAGCCTCACCAGCCCTGCCCCAGCTCTGCTGGCAGGTCCAAGAGCTGAGTTTAGACACATATATCATCAAGGTGTGCTAACCATAGGGTAGCCAGCTTTCTCTGGTTTTGCCGAGTGCTGAGGCCCTTCCCAGGACATGAGACTTGTAGCAATAAAACGGGAAATCCCAGGAAAACTGGGATGAGTGGTCACCTCATGAATGGGAGATGTCATCATTCTGGCCATGTAGGGAGATAGTGGGAGCTAACATACGCTAGGCATTTATCATTTTCCAGGCCCTCTGCTTGCCACTTTGCATACATCATCTCATGATTCTCAAAATATCCAATTCCTGGTCATCAGATTGTTATACCCACTTAATAGAGAAGAAAACAGAGGCTCATAGAGATGTATTAACTTGGCCTAAATTGTCTCTTCCTAAGTCCATGCCCTCCTGCTGTGCCATGCTGTCTTGGGGCCGTCAACTGCCATCCTCCCTCACACCCTGCCCCACCGCCCCCCTTGCCAGCAGACCGCCCTCTGAGGACCAGGCCTGTCACCTCAACCTAAGGGGGCCAAGATAAGAATAGCTCCATGTGCAAGTAAGAGGAACCAATCATCCTTGTCAAATTTCATGTATTTTGGGGTTCTTGTATAACAAGTAAATAGTCATACAAAATATTTCTCACATGTGTTTACCAAATGAGGACATTGCAAATCTTCTCAGTTAAGCTAATGTTTGATTTGAGGTTGGAGGAGAAAAGGGATTCTCCAGGGATAAGAATTTCTGTCAGGTGTTCATTTGAAAACAGTGTTTCTAAAGTAATCCTCTGTCAGCTGCAACTGTCAGCTCTCCAAGAGGCCGCTGCTATTGTAACTCCTGAGACAGTGAGATGGGCCAGTCGATAAATACTTCCTCCTCTTCTGCACTTGCAATGTTTATATTGGAACTGGCTTCCCATAAAGGCAGTTTGCAGAGACACGAAGAGTTCTTCCAAAAATGGCTATTACCTGTCCTTCTGTCTAGTCTGTATTTCTCAACCAGAGATACTGCAAAAAAGGGGAGAGTTTCACAGTTTCCTCATCTTTCTGCTTCTCTCTTTCTCTTACTTTCTAAAAAAAAAGCAGTTTCTAAGGTTTTTTTTATGCTTTTAACTTTAAGTAACCCCAGGGAAATAAAAGCTGAAAAGTTACTAACAGAGTGGTCATTACAAATGGCCAGTAAGTCCTCGTCCCTATCAGAGTGAACCGAAGTGCTCTTTGATGGGAAGGAGAATGATGGTTGTTCTTCTAGATCCAAGGTTTTTGATTTGAGAAAGAACAGCACTGCCCAATCCCCTAGGGTTCCTGTATCAGCGTTCTGGTTGCACCTGTTGCCTTCCCTAAGAAACTCTTCTTTCGTGGCCCCCAGTTCCCTAGGGTCTGGTGGTCAATGACCTGGTGTTGAGACTGGCCATGAACCTGTGCTTAGACTTCCCCTTAAAATTCTGCATCCTGTTATGGACCTCATTCCAACCACAGTGACCCAAACCACTGATTTGCTGTTCTTGAGTCTATCTCCTGCCCCTCAAGCTGATCCTCAGTATCATGACCTCCCATCACCAGCTTTGGCCTCTCAAATAGATCCTGCAGGGTCCCATTGTGATTTAGCCAATGATTTGGCCAAGAGAAAAAAAAAATTGAGTGCAGGAAAGAATGATGAGCAACTGCAGAGGCAGCTTGGGGTTGAGAGGCTAGTTCAGAGATCAGTCTTTGGGTGGTAGTGGTGGTAAGGGTCCACTTCAGAGAAAGATACAAAATGAAACAGAGAGGATCTTGTGTCCATGGCATGCAGGGAAGCTGAGAATGAAGGAGAAAGCTGAGGAAAGGAAGTTGACACTGAGCTCTTGCTAACCGCCAGGTATTTTGATGGGCCCTTTCTCACTTATCTCTTCCGGTCCACACAACATCCCTATCACACATACATTACTATCCTGTTTTAGAGAGGCAGAAACTCTAACAATGTGCATAAGATCACAGAGCTAGTGGGACAGAATAACACTGATTTCACAGTTTATATTCTTTCTTCTATACCCAAATTTTTTACTGTGTTCTAGATGTAAGCAAGAAAGGAATTCAAAAGTGAAACTTAGAAAAAAACAGATATGGTTGACTCCACCAACGTGAACCAAAGAATAAGGCTGCACACACACACACACACCCACACACACACACACACACAATTCTCTCTCTTTCTCTTTCTCTCCATCTATCTATACATAAGTAGCTTCTGCCCAAGATTGTTTCATGCTGTAGGAAATGAATTTATTTCACCAAGCCCAACTAATTGAGTTTAGCTGAAGGAGTATTAGAAAGTGTGAAGACACAAAGAAGAAATGAAACAACCTCGTTCCCCAAGTACCAGTGAGGGGATTCCCAGTGATTGCTTTTGCTGTGTGAAGAGGAGGCAGGCTAGGTGGAAATTACTCACTTTGGACTGAGTAATACCTGAATGGTGACCATTTATATCTACAAACCCTCCTAACCGTCCCTTCAAGGCTTGGCTTAGACACTGGGAACTTTATGAAGGACAATCCTATGGGAACCGGG